>JAODAL010017068.1:0-78852 GCA_025379985.1 Phyllomedusa bahiana
AGGAAGAAAGTGTTTTTATCCCCCAATCAAAACATCCTGTGTCCATTAAGTGACCAAGTAACTTCAACTGCCAATATGATGGATGGAAGCCGTCCGACCCGCCTCACAAAGTAAGCAAGAGCATTCTGGAGACAGATAAACCCTAACCCCCTCAGAAATAAACATGTAAACCAACAATTGTAAAATATTACAAAATACAAGAAATTAAAAATGTGCAAAATTGTAAACACCCCTAAAAATGGGCTCAAGTCCGCCAAACGACCGGAAGTGAAGGCAACATTAACTGCATAGAATAAGATTTAATAGTCTTCTCCAACCACCCCCTGCTCCTAAAAATGTATTTTAATATGAAACATAGAACGGGTTGGAGCGGGGATGAAAAAAAAAAAGAAAGGGAAAATCAGAGAGGGGAAGTGAAGAAAAATGTGTACAGTGGTGATCACTTTATCTCTCCCGGAACCCTCTGGAAGCTGCGCTTTGATGGAGGATTCATTCTGGTCAATCACTGCATAGCGTCTCTTGGAGATTAAAAGAAATGCGTAGAGTTTAACGCCCCCACTCGGAGTCTGGCTGGGAATAGCATGGCTATTGCACCCGAAGCGCCCAGAGCCGCCTCTTGACATCCTGGAACTGCGCTCTTCTTTTTTGAACCTCTGTAGAGAAATCCGGATAGAAGGAGATCCGACACCCGGGTCCACCATGATGCCCTGCTGAAGGCGCGCTTTGCGCAGTATAGTGTCTCTATCTTAAAGTGCAGCAGTTTAACCAGCACTGATCTAGGCGGGGCCCCTGGAGGTAATGGGCGCATTGGGACCCTGTGCGCCCTCTCAATTGCAAACATAGAAGTAAAGGAGTCCTTTCCAAAGATATTAGTGAGCCAGGTCTCAAAGAACTCTGAGGGTTGGACCCCTCCGTTTTTTCGGGCACTCCCACAATGCGCACATTGTTTCTGGGGAGCGATTCTCCAGATCATCCGTCTTGGCGAGTAGTCCCTTTAAATTTTATCTGAGAATGCGACTCACAGTCCCGCTGAAAAAGGATTGAATTGATCCTCCAAATCTCTGTTTTCTGGTTTTCAGCAGCTTTGACCCGCTCAGCATAATCGCTGCATATCATGCCACATGATGTTGATATCCTCTTTAAGACCACCAACTTGTGTAGCCAGGGTGGTTTAAAGCAGTATGGCATTGGTGAACAGCTTGAAGCACATCCCTCAGTGTAGGCTCTTCTGTATCTTGCTGTGCTTGTAAACTAGGAGTGACCTGTGTATTTGTTTTAGGTCTGGCTCCTGTATGCATGCTGCTGGCACTTATCTCTTCCTGTGCTCTTTGCTTGTCTGTCACAGCTACTGCATGTTATTCCAGCATCCTGCTGTTGCTTACTGGGAACTCTGTGCCAGAGGAAGATGTAGAAAGGGTTGTGGGCATATTGGGCTAATTTAGCCAGTGTCCCATGCGGTACCTTGCTTTCTTCCCTGCTTTCTTGCAGAGCCACACTGTCCCTGGGCTTCTTGTTCAGCCCACTCTCCACCTTCGTGGCTCCCTTTTTTGCAGCGAGTCATCGCACTACAGGTCTGGAAAGTGACCAGAATACTCCGGTGAGTATGAGAAACAGCTCTGCTTGTTGTCGACGGAGTTTGTAAGTCCTATGCCTGCTCCAACACAGGATTTACAGGAGCAAGTGCTGGAGCTCCTCTTAGAAGCTGCTGCTCAGCTTGCCAGTCAGGCTCCGCCCCCCCGAGGCAGCATTTTAAATTGCATTCAACCCACCCCTGCACTTTCCTACAGTGCGGAAAAAAGTATTTAGTCAGCCACCAATTGTGCAAGTTCTCCCACTTAAAAAGATGAGAGAGGCCTGTAATTGACATCATAGGTCGACCTCAACTATGAGAGACAAAATGAGAAAACAAATCCAGAAAATCACATTGTCTGATCTGGAAAGAATTTATTTATAAATTATGGTGGAAAATAAGTATTTGGTCACCTATAAACAAGCAAGATTTCTGGCTCTCACAGACTTGTAACTTCTTCTTTAAGAGGTTCCTCTGTCCTCCACTCATTACCTGTAGTAATGGCACCTGTTTGAACTTGTTATCATTATAAAAGACACCTGTCCACAACCTCAAACAGTCACACTCCAAACTCCAGTATGCTGAAGACCAAAGAGCTGTCGAAGGACACCAGAAACAAAATGTAAACCCTGCACCAGGCTGGGGAAAACTGAACTGCAATAGGCAAGCAGCTTGGGGTGAAGAAATCACTGTGGGAGCAATAATTGAAAATGGAAGACATACAAGATCACTAATAATCTTCCTCGATCTGGGGCTCCACGCAAGATCTCACCCCGTGGGGTCAAAATGATCACAAGAACAGTGAGCAAAAATCCCAGAACCACACGGGGGGACCAATTGAATGACCTGCAGAGAGCTGGGACCAACGTAACAAAGGCTACCATCGGTAACACACTATGCCACCAGGGACTCAGATCCTGCAGTACCAGATGTGTCCCCCTGCTTAAGCCAGTACATGTCTGGGCCCGTCTGAAGTTTGCTAGAGAGCATTTGGATGATCTAGAAGAGTATTGGGAGAATGTCATATGGTCAGATGAAACCAAAGTGGAACTGTTTGGAGGAGAGAGAATGCTGAGTTGCATCCAAAGAACACCATACCTGCTGTGAAGCACAGGGGTGGCACATCATGCTTTGGGGCTGATTCTCTGCAAAGGGACCAGGACAACTGATCAGTGTACATGAAAGAAGGAATGAGGCCATGTAGCTTGAGATTTTGAGTGTAAACCTCCTTCTATCAGCAAGGGCATTGAAGATGAAACGTGGCTGGGTTTTTCAGCATGACAATGATCCCAAGCACACCGCCAGGGCAACAAAGGAGTGGCTTTTTAAGAAGCATTTCAAGGTCCTGGAGTGGCATAGCCAGTCTTCAGATCTCAACCCCATAGAAAACCTTTGGAGGGAGTTGAATGTTCGTGTTACCCAGCAACAGCACCAAAATATCACTGCTGTAGAGGAGATCTGCATGGAGGAATGGACCAACATACCAACAACATCGTGTGCCAACCTTGTGAAGACTTACAGAAAACGTTTGACCTCTGTCATTGCCAACAAAGGATATATAACAAAGTATTGAGATGAACTTTTGTTATTGACCAAATACTTATTTTCCATCATAATTTGCAAATAAATTCTTTCTAAATCAGACAATGTAACTTTCTGGATTTGTTTTCTCATTTTGTCTCTCATAGTTGAGGTCTACCTATGATGTCAATTACAGGGCTCTCTCATCTTTTTAAGTGGGAGAACTTGCACAACTGGTGGCTGACTAAATACTTTTTTCCCCACTGTACCTCAAGGGGTGAAAGGGGCTGCATAATTTTCTCAATAGCTATGAAGTAGATTAGAAGCACCCTAGATTAATACAATCAAGAAAACTGCCTGGAAGAAGCCTGATAGCATTTCATCCCTTTTCTCCTGATCTCCACATCCTATAACATGTGTCAAACTCAAGGCTTGGGGGCCGAATGCGGCTCACCACATTATTTTATGTACCCCGAAAGAGCTAAGATACAGTGAGCAGGGGTGGACAAGGTATGGACATAGAGGAACTGGCTCTCCATTTTCTATGGAGGACACAGCCAATAATTGGCAGAGGCGACAGCCCCAGCACAGTGAGCAGGCGCTATCTTGGATTCAAACCTTCGATACGTACCTCCACACTGCTCTTTTTAGCAACTCACAGGCAGCAGCACAGCTCCAACGTAGAAAGCTTGATGCTTAATAAATGGGATATGCTGGCTATTATACAGCCTTATTTGTCTCATCCTGCTGTTTTACAGGGCTACAGCTTCAGACTCAGACTTTCTGGTCACACTTCCTGTGGGTGGTTCTCTAGCAGCGATTGGCATATTATCGCTGCTATTCCTAGCTGATCCTGTTAAAGTGACACGAGTGCTGGAGGTTTGTAAACTGTAGTGTACAAGGCTACAGAGCTCTTAGGATATGTGCACACAGCGTGTTTAATATACATTTTTACAATATATAAAACCTATTGCGTAAAATGTATTTATATACTTACCGCAAAGTGTGTTATATATTTAGATACGTTTTTTTTTACTTCAAAAATTACCCTACTGTTTCCACTGGCCTTCAAATGCGTAAAACAGTTCAAGAATTGACATGTCAATTCTGTAAATCTGTAAAACGCAATAGAATAATGTAAAATACATATTGTCTAAACAATGATACATATTTTACATTGAAATCAATGAAAACTGAATGGAACATTGTTAAATATGTATCTCACAAACGCCGTGTGAACATACCCTTAGGGCATGTCCCCACGACACCGGTTTGCGGACGGTTTTTCAGACGGTTTGAGGTTTTTGCAAACCATCTGAAAAACCCGCCGCAAACTTTTACACAGGCCGCTATGGAAAACCCATGCAGCAGTCCCCACTGCACGGGTTTTCCGCCCGAAAAACATTGTGCATGTTCATTCTTCTGTTTTTTGGGCAGAATATGAACAAGTCAACGGAAAGGGGGGAGGCTTTTCTCCGTTCATCGCGGAGAAAAGCCGTCGTCCTGCTGCCGCGTGCACGGCACAAAAAACGGACAAATACCGGATGCGCCCTTAGGGTAGACACTTGTCAATAAGTCATATAGACAAGCTGCTGTATTTCAGATAACAACCATATCAGGGAGTGCCGTCACCACCACTGTTGGAGCACCTAGGGCAGAGGGAGGTGGCTGGTAACTAGAAAAGCTTGTGTACTAAAGCAGGAGATAAGATCTGCTCCGGACTCAGACGCACAATCAGAAGGGCCATGTATTTGGTAACAGTCTTACCGGTGCCTAAATGTTTTCAGGGGAGATCTTCACTCGGTCCTTGGGGGTAACCATAACCCTGATGACCGCCTATGGACTTCTGCATGTCATGGATGGGGCAGCATGCCTTCCGCCCTCCCCCTCTCCAGCAGTCTGGGTGGAGACCGCCGGTACTGATGGATTTGGCTCATCCTCTAGCAGGCTGAGGGGAAGGTGAGGTCATGAGCCGCCCAGCTGGTGGCGCTGCTGCGTCTCTTCCTACTGCAGCTGAGCCTCGCCTGCATCCGGAGGGCAGCAGCAGCAGCAGACAAGAGCCAGCACCGTCGCCAGCCGGAGCCCGGGACATCGCAGGCAGCCAGGGGGCCAGGTCTGCAGCCAGGGCCGCCACCGGGAAGGGCAGCCGAGCATCCTGCCGCCCAGCACACACGCAGCATCCCGCGCACGGAGCTGTCCGCAGCCAAGGTGGTGCTGAACACGCAGCATCCAGGGCGGAGGCCGCCGAGCCATCAGCAGGAGAGCTGGAACCCTCCGAGCTGTCACCTGCAAGGACGGAGCACGGCAGAGTGGCCACCCCGGAGCAATCGGGGGACGCGTCCCCGAAGAACGTCAAGCTCAAAGGCAAAACCTCCCCCAAAGGAGGGGATGGCGCCGGGCAGCCTGCGGTGGGGAAGAGCCCCAAGAAGCAGGGTGGCGGCTACTGGAAGGAAGGCTGCCTGCAGTCCGGCTCATGCAGTTCCATCTGAAGAAGGGCCTGGCCGCAGCCGGCTCCAAGGGCAATGGAGGAGAGCAGCCCGGGGCACAGGAGCAGCAGGCGGCGGCGGAGGCGGCCTCCAGGGCTGCGGGCGAGCTGCAGGATGAGCTGGACAAGCTGAAGGAGGAGAACGAGAGCCTGAAGGTGAGGCAGCTGGGGCAGCCATTGTCTACAGGCGGTGATGTCATCGGGCCTGGCAGCCGCTCATCCCCCTGCTGCTGTCTGCACATCGTGTGCGGTGTCATAGTCACATCCCCATACATCATCATTACATCCCAAACACTATAGTCACATCCCATACATCATCAGCACAGCCCAAACACTATAGTCACGTCCAATAGATCAACATTACATCCCATAAACCATAGTCACATCCCATAAATCATAGTCACATCCCATACATCATCAGCACATCCCAAACACTATAGTCACGTCCAATAGATCATCATTACATCCCAAACACTATAGTCACATCCCATAAATCATAGTCACATCCCATAGATCATAATGACATCCCATAAACTATAGTCACATCCCAAAAATCATAGTCACATCCCATACATCATCAGCACATCCCAAACACTATAGTCACGTCCAATAGATCATCATTACATCCCATAATCCATAGTCACATCCTATAGATCACAGGTGTTAAACTGCCGGCCCTCCAGCTGTTGGGAAACTACAACTCCCATCATGCATTTGTAGAATCTATGACAGTGGGCATGATGGGAGTTGTAGTTTCCCAACAGCTGGAGGGCCGGCAGTTTGACACCCCTGCTATAGATCATCATTACATCCCAAACACTATAGTCACATCCCATAGATCATCATGACATCCCATAGATCATAATGACATCCCATAAACTATAGTCACATCCCAAAGATCAAAATGACATCCCATAGATCATAGTCACATCCCATAGATCATCTTTACATCCCAAACACTATAGTCACATCCCATAAATCATAGTCACATCCCATAATCCATAGTTACATCCCATAGATCATAATGACATCCCATAATCCATAGTCACTTCCCATAGATCAAAATGACATCCCATAAATCATAGTCACATCCCAGAGATCATAGTTAGTCACATCCCATAGATCATCATTACATCCCATAGATAATAGTCACATCCCATAGTCACATCCTATAGATCATAGTCACATCCCATAGATCATAGTGACATCCCATAATCCATAATCACATCCCTTAGATTATAATGACATCCTATAAACCATAGTCATAGATCATAGTCACATTCCTGAGATTATCATTACATCCCATTGACCATAGTCACATCCCATAGATCATAATGACATCCCATAATCCATAGTCACATCCCATAGATCATAATTACGTCCCATAGATAATAGTCACATCCCATAGATCAGGGGTGTCAAACTGCGGCCCTCCAGCTGTTGGGAAACTACAACTCCCATCATGCATTTGTATAATCTATAACAGTGGGAATAATGGGAGTTGTAGTTTCCCAACAGCTGGAGGGCCGCAGTTTGACACCTGTGCCATAGATCATAGTCACATCCCATAGGTCATAATTACATCCCATAGATAATAGTCACATCCCATAGATCATTATTACATCCCATAGATAATAGTCACATCCCATAGATCATAATTACATCCCATAGATCATAGTCACATCCCATAGATCATAACTACATCCCATACATCATAGTCACATCACATTGATCATAATTTCATCCCATAGATAATAGTCACATCCCATAGATCATAATTACGTCCCATAGATAATAGTCACATCCCATAGATCATTATTACATCCCAAACACTATAGTCACATCCCATAAATCATAGTCACATCCCATAATCCATAGTTACATCCCATAGATCATAATGACATCCCATAATCCATAGTCACATCCCATAGATAATAGTCACATCCCATAGATAATAGTCACATC
This sequence comes from Phyllomedusa bahiana, assembly GCA_025379985.1. Classification (NCBI taxonomy): domain Eukaryota; kingdom Metazoa; phylum Chordata; class Amphibia; order Anura; family Hylidae; genus Phyllomedusa; species Phyllomedusa bahiana. The sequence goes on from JAODAL010017068.1 coordinate 7,542, forward strand.
CCATAGATCATAATTACGTCCCATAGATAATAGTCACATCCCATAGATCATAATTACATCCCATAGATCATAATGACATCCCATAATCCATAGTCACATCCCATAGATAATAGTCACATCCCATAGATCATAATTACGTCCCATAGATAATAGTCACATCCCATAGATCATAATTACATCCCATAGATAATAGTCACATCCCATAGATCATAACTACATCCTATACATCAGGGGTGGGCAATTAATTTTCCCATCGGGCCGCATGAAAAAGTGCGATGCTTTTGGAGGGCTGGACTAATAAAAACATAGGGTGAACGGGGAAAAAAATCGTTTTTTGGAGGATTATTTTTGTGGAAACTTACTGGGGGATGTATCTATATACCTGCATATATACTGATGGTACACAGTAAGGCAGGTATATACAGCTCTCCTCAGTAAGGTAGGTATGTAGATGTATGTCCCCTCAGTCTGGCAGGTATATACAGCTCCCCTCAGTCAGTCAGGTATATAGATATAGGTACCCGCAGGCAGGTATATAGATAGATACAGCTCCCCACAGGCAGGTATATAGATAGGTTCAGCTCCCTTCAGGCAGGATTATAGATAGGTACAGCTCCACTCAGGCCGGAATATAGATAGGTACAGCTCCCCTCAGGCAGGTATATAGCTATTTAGGGCTCCATACAGGCAGGAATATAGTTAAAGCTCCACACAGGCAGGTATATAGCTAGTTCGGGCTCCATACAGGCAGGTATATAGCTAGTTCGGGCTCCATACAGGCAGGTATATAGCTAGTTAGGTCTTCCCACAGGCAGGCATATAGACAGGGCTATCCACAGGCAGGCATATAGACAGGGCTATCCACAGGCAGGCATATAGACAGGGCTTCCCACAGGCAGGTATATAGATAGGGCTATCCACAGGCAGGTATATAGATAGGGCTTCCCACAGGCAGGTATATAGACAGGGCTATCCACAGGCAGGTATATAGACAGGGCTTCCCACAGGCAGGTATATAGACAGGGCTTCCCACAGGCAGGTATATAGACAGGGCTATCCACAGGCAGGTATATAGACAGGGCTTCCCACAGGCAGGTATATAGACAGGGCTATCCACAGGCAGGTATATAGACAGGGCTATCCACAGGCAGGTATATAGACAGGGCTATCCACAGGCAGGTATATAGATAGGGCTTCCCACACCCTGGTATATAGATAGGGCTTCCCACAGGCAGGCATATAGATAGGGCTTCCCACAGGCAGGTATATAGATAGGGCTTCCCACAGGCAGGTATATAGATAGGGCTATCCACAGGCAGGTATATAGACAGGGCTATCCACAGGCAGGTATATAGATAGGGCTTCCCACAGGCAGGCATATAGATAGGGCTTCCCACAGGCAGGTATATAGATAGGGCTTTCCACAGGCAGGTATATAGATAGGGCTTCCCACAGGCAGGCATATAGATAGGGCTTCCCACAGGCAGGTATATAGATAGGGCTTTCCACAGGCAGGTATATAGATAGGGCTTCCCACAGGCAGGTATATAGATAGGGCTTTCCACAGGCAGGTATATAGTTTTATGACCAAAATAACAAACAGTAATACTCACCTTGGCTTACCTGCTTCCCGGCCAAGCGCGCTCGTCTTCTATCTGATGAGCTTCCCGGGCTGGTGGGCGTGATGACGTCATGCCGCCAGCGCCGGGACGCTCCTCCGTCCGCGCCTGGGCCCGCACAGAGTTATTACTCTGTGTGCGCCCAGGAGAGGCAGCGGCGCGGTGAGCGGAGTTCACCGCGCCGCTGCCTAATTCACCAGCAATAATAGCGCTGACGGCCTGCGGCAGCCTCTCAGCAAGACCCGGCCGCGGCGGGCTGTCAGCGCTACTATTAGCAGACCTGGGCATCGTAGGCCGCGGGCTGCATCCGACAAGCTGGAGGGCCGGATGCGGCCCAGGGGCCGTACTTTGCCCAGGTCTGCTATACATCATAGTCACATCAAATTGATCATAGTCACATCCCAAAGATCATTTTCACATCCCATAATCCATAAAGCAAATAATCAAAAAAGCAGCACTTCAAAAAACATGGTTTTTATTGACCCAATGGGGGCAATGTTTCAGCCCTCAATAAAAATCACGTTTTTTGAAGTGCTGCTTTTTTGATTTATTGATTATTACCTTGATCCTGGTCTCAAAGGCGTGCACTCATTCCTTGGATATATTTTTTGATAATTTGCTGCAACACTACTTATTATTGCTCATCCCATAATCCATAGTCACATCCCATAGTTCATAGTCACATCTCATAGATCATACTCACATCCCATAGTTTAGTCACATCCCATGTAACATAGTAGCATCCTATAGATCATAGTCACATGCCATACATCATAGTCACATCCTATAAACCATAATCATATCCCATAGATCATATTCACATCCCATAGATCAAAGTCACATCTCATAGATTATAGTCACATTGCATAGTACATAGACACATCCCATAGATCATAGTCACATCTCATGTATCATAGTCACATCCCATAGATCATAGTCATATTACATAGATCATAGTCACATCCCGTCTATCATAGTCACATCCCATAGATCATAGTCACATGCCATAGATCATAATCACATGTCATAGATCATAGTCACATCACATTGATCACAGTCACATTCCATAGATCATAATGATATCACATGGATTGTCAGTACATCGCATAGATCATAGCCAGGTGCCGGACTGGGACTAAAAAGCATCCCTGGCACAAAACCCCCAACAGTCCAAATTTTCCCTTGATCATGCACCTTGCCACTTTCTAAAATTAACTATACTTTGAATAATACAGCAAGATAGTAAAAGTGCCACAGAAAACCCCCTAATCACAGGGTCAGGGACAGGCGTGCACTCACTTTACATTCATGGACAAGTGTACACTGCCATTATGCAAGCTCCAATATCACCTACAATAACACCATGTAGTGACCACATAGTGGTCAGATCATCGGTGTTCAGTTCACCACCACATGACCATGAAAACAGCACTGATCCAACACAGAAGCAAAATTACCACTAACATTCTGCAACTCACAGGAGACATCTTCTCTGATGAGTCATTCTCTTCTCTGATGGGAGTTCGCTTTTCCTTTTATTTTCCATCCAGCCCCTATTGCCATGATAACTTCTCCGGGCCAATACCTGTCCATTCAGAATATACTGTACCACACAAACATCTTCGACTCCTCACTTTTCCATCACCTCTTTACCTATTCCTTATAGCTCTGCACAAACTCCCCTTCCATAGCACCCCAAATAGTAATAATGACCCCTTCGTGCCCCTAACAATAAGTAAGTACCCTCAGACGTCTATGGGACTTCCATTTGTGTACCTAGCTTCAGTCTTATTTTGTATTCCCACGTAGTATATAGACACCCTCCCCCCTTAAAAACAATAGGCAGATAGTTAGCCCCCAAGTAGGCAGATAGGTATACACTGTAGCTCCCCCGTTAAGCAGGTAGGTAGTATAAGTCCCCTCATTAAATTGAAAGGTAGGTATATAGGCCCCCCAGTAGGAAGTTATATACCCCCTAGTAGGTAATTAGGTACATAGCCTCCCAGTAGGTAGCTAGGTATACATCAACATATTAAGTAGACAGGTATATACGCTCTCAAATTATTAGGTGTGTATAAAGGCCCCTTATTAATAGGTAGGTATATAAGCCCAATACAACATAAATTGATATAAAAACCCTCCAATACGTAGGTAGATGGGAATACATGCTCCCAATAGGTAAGTACATATATAGGCCACCCATTAAGTAGGTATTTATACAGGTCCCCTGGTAGATAGGTAGGTAGGTAGGTAGGTAGGTAGGTATATGGGGCCCCCAGTAGGTAGGTATATAGGGACCCCCAGTATGTAGATATACAGGGCCCCTCTAGTATGTAGGTAGATAGGTCCCTCAGTAGGTAGTTATATAGGGTCCTCTAAGTATGTAGGTAGATACGTAGGTAGGTATATACTGCCCCTCAAGTAGGTAGATAGCTCTACAGTGCCCCCCAGTAGGTAGGTAGGTACATAGGCCCCCAGTCGTTAGGTAGGTAGGTGTATATACGTTCCCTCCCCCCAAGTAGGTAGATAGGTATACAGGGATCCTTTCAAAAAAATAAATGCTCACCTCTCCCCATCCCCATCGCCAACCTCTTATGGAGTCCGGAGTGGGAGTCGTGACGTCATCAGGCTACCTGCTCCGGGATGCCATTTCCAGCATTTACTAGGCCAGAAGCCTAATAATGCCATAGGTTTAAGGCCTAGTACAGGCAGCAGGCGGCATGATGACATCATAGCTGCAGCATCTAGAGGGCTGACTCGCCAGGATCGCAGGATCCCAGCTGTTCTCCTTGAGCTGCTGCATTGCTGGGTCTAAGTGACCCAGTGATGCAGCTGTGTGGTGAGGGGGACCTTTGGGCTCAGAGGCCCGGTCGCAAGTGTTACCAGGACACCAGTAGCTACACCACTGGCCAGCATGGTAAGGAGCATATGACTCCTTTCTCTGCCGTAGTTTTCAATTGTATGCATGTGATGCTGTCGTGCATACAATTACGAGCAAATAACAGTGCTTGAGGCCCACAGAGGGGAAACACCAGCCCCCGGTGGGTGCTAATAGCCGGGGCAGCAGCCCAGACCTTGGCGGTTCACCAGGAATCTGCTCCATTTTGCAGATTGCCAGTCCGGGCCTGGTCATATCCCATAGTTCACAGTTCCATCTCATAGTTCATAATCACATCATATAGATCATAGTCACATCCCTTATATCATAGTCACATCCCATAATTCATAGTCACATCTCATAGATCATACTCACATCACATGTATCATAGTCACATCCCATAGATCATAGTCACATCCCATAGATCATAGTCACATCCCATAGATCATAGTCACATCCCATAGATCGTACTCACATCGCATGTATCATAGTCACATCCCATAGATTATCAATACATCCCATAGTTCATAGTTTTATCGCAAAGTTCATAGTCACATCCCATAGTTCATACTCACATCCCTTTTATCATAGTCACATCACATAGATCAGTCACATCACATGTATCATAATCACATCCCATAGATCTTAGTCACATCCCATAGTTCATAGTCACATCCCATAGATCGTAGTCACATCCTACACATCAAAGTCACATTTCATAGATCATAGTCACATCACATCTCTCATACAGTCACATAACATATATTATAGTCACATCCCGTAGATCATAGTCACATTGGATAGATCATAGTCACATTCTAGAATTCAAAGTCACATTGGATAGATCATAGTCACATCCCATAGATTATAGTCATATCCCATAGATTAAAGTCATATCCCATAGATTATAGCCACATCACCTATATCATAAAGTCACATCCCATGTATCATAATCACATCCCATAGATCATAGTAACATCACATAGATCATAGTCACATCACATAGATCATAGTCACATACATTATAAATCCAAACAGTAGCAGCTAAAAGCTGTATGAGATAAATATCAGCTTTAATGCACATAAAACATATCACAAAAAAAACAACTGAGCACTGGGTGTTCACCACCATAAAGTGTCTGTTTTATTTTGGCATATCCAATAAGTACAAAATAATATGCTACGTGTTTCATAAGCTCTCTTGGCCTACTTCATATATAACTTTCCCCGGTATGTACGTACTACACATAAGTGCGCTTCTGTTCTTTGTTGTTTCAACGCGTTTCTTTATATATCCTATACATCATAGTCACATCCCATACATCATAGTCACATCCCATAGATCATAGTCACATTCCATAGTTCATCGTCACATTCCATAGTTCATAGTCACATTCCATAGATCATAGTCACATCCCATAGATCATTGTCACATCCCATACATCAGTCACATTCCATAGTTCATAGTCACATTCCATAGATCATAGTCACATCCCATAGATCATAGTCACATCCCATAGATCATAGTCACATCACATGTGTCATAGTCACATCCCATGTATCATAGTCACATCCCATGTATCATAGTCACATTTCATGTATCAGTCACATTTCATAAATCATAGTCACATTCCATAGATCATAGTCACTTTGCCTAATTCATAGTCACATCCCATGTATCATGGTCACATTCCATAGATCATAGTCACATCCCATAGATCATAGTCACATTCCATAGATCATAATGACATCCCATAATCCATAGTCACATCCCATGTATCATAGTCACATCCTATAAATCATAGTCACATCCCATAGATCAGGCATCCTCAAACTGCGGCCCTCCAGTTGTTGGGAAACTACAACTCCAATCATGCTCACTGTTATAAATTATATAAATGCATGATGGGAGTTGTAGTTTACCAACAGCTGGAGGGCCACAGTTTGAGGATGCCTGCCATAGATCATGGTCACATCCCATGTATCATAGTCACATCCTATAGATCACAGTCACATCCCAGATATCATAGTCACTTTGCATAGTTCATAGTCTCATCCCATACATCATAGCACATCCCATAGATCATAGTCACATCCCATAGATCATAGTCACATTCCATAGTTCATAGTCTCATCCCATACATCATAGTCACATCCCATACATCATAGTCACATCCCATACATCATAGTCACATCCCATAAATCATAGTCACATTCCATAGTTCATAGTCTCATCCCATACATCATAGTCTCATCCCATACATCATAGTCACATCCCATACATCATAGTCACATCCCATAAATCATAGTCACATTCCATAGTTCATAGTCTCATCCCATACATCATAGTCACATCCCATACATCATAGTCACATCCCATACATCAAAGTCACATCCCATACATCATAGTCACATCCCATAAATCATAGTCACATTCCATAGTTCATAGTCTCATCCCATACATCATAGTCACATCCCATACATCATAGTCACATCCCATACATCATAGTCACATCCCAAATATCATTGTCACATCCCATAGATCATTGTCACATCCCATACATCATATTAACATCCCATAGATCATAGTCACATCTTATAGATCATCGGGGAGAAGCAGTTACAGGATGGTAGCCCAATTCCATAATGTATTATCACCATATATAAACGGCGTGTTCCAAAGGGTTAAATGACAAACTGAGCTCTGCTACATCCGTATTACACAATCACATCCATGTATCTTCAGGAAGAAGCATGTAGTGTCGGGGGTGGCCCAGTTCTATAATGAATTATCACTATCTACAAATGATGTGCCCCAAAGGGTTACATAACAGACCAAGCTCTGCTACATTTGTATAACATAATCACGTCCCATAGATCTACAGGAAGAAGTATGTAATGTCAGAGTGGTAGCCTAATTATCTGTGGTTTTCCATAATGCATTATCACCATGTACCAACAATGTGTCCCAAAGGGTTAAATAACAGACCGAGCTCTGCTACATCTGTATAACATAACCACATCCTATGTATTATCAGGAAGAATCATGCAGTGAGTGTCAGGGTGGTAGCCCAATTCCATAATGCATTATCACCATGTACAGATGATGTAGCCTGGAGGGTAAAATGACAAACCGAGCACTGCTACATCTCTGTAACCCGGCCTCATTCCATAGATCTTCGGGGTGAAGCCGTGTACCACAATTACCTGTGCTCTTTGACAATGCATTACCACCATGTACAAAAATGATGCGCCTGTTAGAGTTAAAAGATAAACTGAGCTCTGCTAGATCTATATACATAATCACATTCCATATGGCATCAGGAGAAACCATATAGCAGGGTATGAGGGAGATGTGCTGCAGGTAAATCTATTGCATTATCATCATGTACAAATTATAGGCAATATGTATGACTTCTGGCGCTGATAGACCAGTTCTAAATCGCTTTAAGGTAGTATAGACTGCACCTGAATGTATGAACTTGTTCTTCTGCAGGTCATACATACAGGAGCAGTGTAGTGGCAATACAACAACTCAGGCTCAGGCACCACCTTTTACCTGGTCTGGCTGTTCTAACTGTTCTGCACCAAAGTTTTGGCGTCAAAGAATCTTAAATGTGTCTACTTCAATGAATGTGATGTGACTCGCCCCCCAGAACGCCCCAATGCCAAAGTTTGGAGTACGCCTGTTCATACATCTATAGAACTGGTCTACTACAGCTCTTTGATGCCAGAATTCTGGCGCAGCCCCGTTCATACATGTTACCCTATGTGCCCAAAAGGGTTAAATGACAAACTAAGTTCTGCTATATCTGCATAAAACAATCACATCCCGTATGTCTTTGGGAAGAACCAGGTAGTGTTAGGGCAATAGCCCAATTATCTGTATCTTCTATAATGCATGGTCACCATGCACAAATGATGTGCCCGTGTGGGTTAAACGACAAATTGAACTCTGTGCATCTTTCATACATAATCACATCCCATGTACAGTATCATCTAGAACCTACCATGTAGTAGAGTATACGGGTGATAGCCCAAATATCTCTGCTGCAGGTAATTCTAATGCATTTTCACTATGTACAGATATGTACCCAAAAAGGTTTAATGACAATCTGAGCTCTGCTACATCCGTATACATTGTATACAATTATAACCTGTTATAACTGGCTGTTAGAGACTCTCACTGTAGTCAGTATACAGCAGCAACTGGCTATGGGGTAAGTAAGTTTTATCATCCCTGTCATCTTTCTCACTCTTTATGGTCCTCCCCTCATGAGCAGAATGAGATAGAAGAGATGAGGACGGAGATGGATGAGATGAGGGACACCTTCTTCGAGGAGGATGCATGTCAGCTGCAGGAAATGCGCCATGAGTTGGAGAGAGCCAATAAAAACTGTAGGATTCTACAATACCGCCTCCGGAAAGCTGAGCGCAAGAGGCTTCGCTATGCTCAGACTGGGGAGATAGATGGGGAGCTCCTGCGCAGCCTGGAGCAAGACTTGAAGGTGAGAGCTAATGAACAGTAAGCCATATTTCCATTCACTGTGTAGGTTATTGCACTGTATTGTTTGATGTTATCAGCCATTTATACAGTGGAGAGTCTGTACTGATCTATCTCCAAATGCATGTATGTATACTCGAGTCACATGATTACGACCGCCATCTAATATCCAGCAGCACGGACAGCAGCTAGACACAGTAAGGTCCTGTTAGGTTATCACAGGTATCTAGAGCCATGCTGTCCACAGTGCATCCCACAGCTGCTGGAGGGTTCGTTGGGGAGATCAAATCTGGGGTATGATGGGACCAGGATAGTACTTGTAAGTCTTGTTCATGCTCTTCCAATGTGACATGCCTTGCTAGAAGATCCCATCTGCCCCAGGGTAGAAAATCAGCATGTATGACCGTTTAGGAGCTGTAAGGAATGATTCATACCCAAATCGGTTACGACTGTCTTCCACATGGATGAGTGGACCCAGAGAATGTGACAAAAATATTCCTCAGACCATGACCAGCTTGTGTTATTCCAGCAGTGGTTGCAGAGTGTATGTTCTCTGATGTTTCTCACCTGACACGCCTTTAGACAAAGCATAAAAATGTGACTCATCGGAGAAGGAAACCCTTTGCCAATCAATAGAAATCCAATTCCGATATTGCTGTGAAAGTTGAGCAATGATTGGGTTTTCATTAAAAGATCTTTAAAAAACAAGCAGCTTTGCAATATATGTTCATTACAAATTTCCTACTGATTTTCAGTTATCCCTGGTAGTTGGAGTGATCAGCTCCTGAAATCACTATAGTAGCTGACCTGTTGATCTTTATCTCACTGGCTGTCAGGTCTGATGACTCATCTGTTTCTGAATACAGGTCAGAGCACAGAGTCCCTCCCGCACAGTATGCTTCTGTAGGGAAGGGAGGGGGATGGCTCTGGCTTCTGTGTCTGTGTAGCTGTGCTACCTGCATTAACCCTGTGTGTGCCTGCTCCCTCCTGCTCACTACACAGATTGAGGAGAGCAGAGGTGAGGCTGGTCTGTGGTCACTATGATGTGACAGCAGTGAAGTGTATTACTATAATCATGATGTGTCTGTGGAGCTTTGACTATACTAATAGAACAGATCAGGGGGGCATGTGAATGGTTCATATCCCTCCCTGCTCTGCTGTATTAGTGACACATCGTGATTATAGTAACTCACTTCACAGCTGCCCTGTGTCTGTGCTGACAGGGTTTGTTTGTTGTTGCTGGAGATGTCCCTGGAGATTTGTATGCTAAGCAAAGGGTATAGGAACACTTACATCCCCCTGCTCTGCTATTAGCATACACAGCTTCACAGACCTCTCCACACTCATAGATCAGCCCTCTCCCTGCTGTCTCTTGACTCTGTGCAGCTGATCCAGCAGTGAGCAGCCGGCAGCAGATCTAAGCAGGCACACACAGGGTTAACTCTGGCAGCAAACCCCCTCACCTCCTCTGCTGTATAGAAGTTACTGCAGTCAGAGGAGGAGAGCTGTGTGCTGAGGGGAGGGGGGAAGAGGGAAGAGGGAAGAGGGAAGAGGCAGACAAGAAGCATGCCCCTGAATTCAGTGTGTCTGGCAGCATAGGATTTTTGAAGTAGGCTGAAAGCCTGTAGTGAGACAACTCCTTTAATACAGTTCAAAAAAGACATATGTCCATCAAGTTCAACCAAAGGTGAGGAAGATGTAGATGAAGGGAGGGATAGAGGGAATTTTTAAGCTGATGCAGACTTTGGAACCCATTAGGCAAGAACCAATCTGCCCTAAGGAATATTTTATTTCCATTCCCAAAATAGCTACAGACTGGATATAGAAATGTTATACGGCTACATAAGTATCAATATTATTTAGTAGTAAGTGGCTTTCTAATTCTTTCTGTGACCAGGGTATGGAGCGGCTATTCCAGAGATTCACAGTTCTCATAGTGAACAAAGTTTTTCTGTTCGGGAGATTGAATCCTTTTGTCTCCAAACGGATGGAGCGCCCTCTTACCTTTTTAGGGGGTTTTTACATAAAATAACTTTTCCCCATACTTTTGTAGTGGCCATTTATATATTTTAAATTAATCCCTGGAGCCTTCGTTTCTTAAGATTAAATGAGTTTAATTCTTTAAACCTCTATTCATAACTAAGATGCTCCATTCCCCTTTTAGTTTGGTTGCTCGCTTTTGCACTCTCTAACTCCAGTACATCCTTTCTATAAACTGGAGCCTAAAACTGAACAGCATGTTCTAGATGCGCCCGCAGAAATGCTTTATATTTATCCACATTGAACCTCATTTGCCAAGTGGATGCTCAAACACTCAGTGTGTCTAAGTCTAAAAACATTATGGACGACATGTATGAAACCCGCTGCCAACACGTCAGTTTCAAATCACATTAGAAAAGTGTAGAAGGCGCCATTATATAAAAAGTGTCCCACAGCACTCTATACATGTGTCCCGTTCTACGGCAAAATTTGTCTCAGCCATACCACTTTGAAACTGTACACTTTGTACAACGGTTATGCAGCAAACTTTGCCGCATTAGTATCTTTCACACCAAATTTTGGCGCAATCGTACGATTCTGGCGCGACACCCCCTACCAACAGACTTGGCGCATTCTTCACCAGACACGACACTTTTGAATCTTCCAAGTTTGGGAGTCCACCTGTTCATACATCTATATAACAGGGCTATGACAGGTTTTTGGCCATAAAGCATGCCAGAAAAGTGGCGCAGCCCTGTTCATTAATGTCGGCCTATCTGGATAGCCGTTCCGCTATCCAGACTTCTACTCACCTTTTCATAAAAACAAATAAGATTCTGTCCTTAGTAAAACCATGCTGGCAATCACTTATAATGTTATATTCGGCCACATATTCCTGTATATAGTCCCTTATGAGCCCCTCAAACAGTTTTCCCACAGTGGATGTTAAAGGGGTTGTCTCACTACATTGATTCATCCTGTTTTCTTGGTTTCATTTTGAATTCAGGGGCGTCCACTAGGCTGCAGTAGAAGCCAGGTCTGTAGCTATAGCAACCAGTGCTGGCAGCCTATCAGGAGAGATTAAATAGGTCTGTAGGTATAGCGACCTGAGATGCTGATGCAGCCCATACAAGAGAGGATATCTAGGAATAGGTAGGACACTGTTAATGGACACATATTGCAAAGTGACTTGTTTTTGCGAGATCTTTAACATAAAAAGCAATCCTTGTAGTGAGACAACCTCCTTAAACTTACTGGTCTATGATTACATGGGCAAGACCTAGAGGCCTTTTTGAAGATGGGAACTACATTTGCCATGTGCCAGTCTCCTGACACTATACCATTCACCAGATAATCTCTAAATATCATATACAGGAGCACAGAGATAACTGAGCTGAGCTCTTTAAGAACTCTTGGGTGTAAGCCATCTGGGCCTGGAGCCTTGTTCACATTAATTTTTTTTAACTTGTCTTGGACCATTTCTACACTGAGTCAATCAATTATAGCAGATGATGTATTAACAGTACTGGCACCACCTACATCAACAATGGGCCCGCCCCATCAGCTCTAGCACTGCTCCCATTAGTACTGACACCACCTACATCACCACTGGTCCCGCCTACATCAGCTCTGGTCTACATCAGCTCTGACATTGCCTACATCACCACTGGTGCCACCTGCATCAGTCCTGTCCCACTTACATCAGCACTGGCACTGCCTATGTCACCACTGGTGCCATCTGCATCAGCCCTGGTCCCACTTACATCAGCACTGGCACTGCCTACATCACCACAGGTGCCACCTGCATCAGCCCTGGTCCAGCTCACATCAGTACGGGCACCGTCTTCTTTAGCTACTTTCTCCTCTTTTGTATACACAGACCTAAATAACTGCCTGCCCTGTATTCCTAGTGACCGACCGACTCCTCATTACTGTTATATAAGGGTCCTAGATGCTCTGGGTTTGGCTTTTTTTTTTTTAATAAGATGAAAGAATTTTGGGGGGTTTGTTGTCCTTGGCCACCTGTCTTTTGTTTTTTATTTTTGCTGATTTTATTACCGTTTTACAGGCTTTAGCAAAGATAAATCATTTCATGTATCTTCTATATAAAAACAAACAAAAACCAAATAAAAAAGTAATATTAACATAATTTCATTTTGGGATGTCTTCCTATTGGTTCTCCTCCCTGGTGAATACATTATCATCCAATATTTCAGAATACTGGATCATGTACAATTCATCCTTTTACTGTATATTCTTACAGTACCATTAGGAGTTTTCAGGTAATACAGAGGGAGGCTTTCAGAAAGTGTTGCCCTGCTAATCCATCAGCATAATTCATAGACTGGGTGGTACACATGGGTTACGCAGTTTCATAAAATAGAAAGATACAGGAAGTATTTTATTCATATCATACTCTTCTATTGTATAGTCCAAATATAAAGAGATGTAAATCCACGGCACTAACCAGCGTACGTTGAAACATCTATTTATCAGCACCTTGTATTGACTCTCTTTTTTTTTCTACTGAGCACCACTGAAAGTACAATAGCAATATTAGATTATGCATAGTGCCTGCTTATCCTACGTTTGCTTCAAGAGTGGTGCCGGAGGTATTTTTCTTCTTTTATATTGGCTCTTCTATTGTATGTTCGATCACCATCAAACAAGTAGTAGTATGAAATACTATGATATACTATGGTAAGAGAGCATCCCCAGAGCTGCCAGTGCCAGATTGTTAGATATTCTATTCCTGGCATCAGTTTATGTGATGAAGTCCCTGACAGAAGTAATGAAGCTAATTGGGGTCTTCAGCAGGATCTTCAGAATCCGTCTCAGATGCACCAAGAAATGGTAAACATCTGCTGTGGTTTTTACCAGTCTGTCTTCTGCTTTATGGTACCATAAGGGTGCGTTCTCACTGCATAGGACAAATACCGGTCGGTTTGCCGGCCGGTATTTGTCCTGTTTTGCGTCCGTCCCCACGGCCGCGGGGGGGAAGGATTTCTCCGCGATGAGCGGAGAAAAGCCCTCCCCCTTCACATTGAGAAGCACAGATTCCGTCCGGAAACCGGACGGAAGATTGTGCTTCTACTATGTTTTCTGGGCGGACCGCGGGCGGCAAAACCGCCGGACGGAAAACCCGTGCAACCACAATTGTGCTCATTTTCGGCCGGTTTTTCAGGCGGTCTGAAAAACCGCAAACCGCCTGAAAGACCGGCCGAAAACCCTTGCCGTGGGGACATGCCCTAAAACGACTTTTTGGAGAATGATATCATCATGCCATCTATATTTCATATGTATATTTTATCAGATTTGAGATAGTTGACCAGTAGATACAAATACAAGTCCTGTTGTCCTACATTACTATAGTATTATCACTTTACATTATCTTGCTTCAGGTAGCCAAGGATGTATCAGTAAGACTTCATCATGAGCTGGAAAATGTGGAAGAAAAGCGGACTAAAACCGAGGAGGAGAATGAAAAGCTACGGCAGCAGCTGATTGAAGTTGATATAGCTAAACAGGCGTTGCAGAATGAGCTGGAGAAACTCAAGGAGGTCAGTGTATTGCAGTCACTACTTAACGGTGAGGACTTCATGTGCTTCAAAGCAGTCAAGATGCTTGCCACTGCACTTTCTTCACTTATGTCATACTGTATTCTGCAGAGTCAAGCAGGAATAGATAATAAATCATTCTGTGCAGTCAGAAAAGTCTAGAGGGCTAGTTGTCTTTTTTCTGTTAACCCATTGAGATGAGTGAATCATAACAAGTTTTTTTTGTATCCTTTGAATCTCTACCTCTTCACAATTGTGCTCAGGATTGTTAAGGGATTTTCTCACCAAGCTGTTTCACAGAGTCATAGGCAGCTTCAGATTCACACTGCCTTCAACAGGCCGTGGGTGGTTTTATAGCAGTGATTAGCATTTTTAGCTCCTCTCTATCTGACTAAGCAGTAACATAGGTGCAGGAGACATAAGTGCAGGAGGGTTAATCTGTAAGTAAACACTACAGACCTCTGAGAAGTGAATACAAATACTTTTCAAAAGTAATTAATCTAATCTTGTTAGAGGTAAAGACTGTGCTCTTCTGATCATGGTGACATCACTCTCTGCTCTCTGTCTAATCAGGTAGGGAGATATTGAACCTAGAGATACTTCTGTGCACTCAGAGCAGATAAAATCTCTCTTATCTCCTGACCAGGGCAATATCAATAGCAATGTATTTGAAACAAGTCTTGATTTACCTGTACCTACATGGTGAAAGCTAATCGTTGTAGTCAGAAAATCCCTTTTAAGGGAAAGGGGAGATAGGAATGGAATTATACTTTATAGCTGTTGTCTGTAAGGGTATGTTCACACGATGTACTGCGGCGCATACAGTACAATCATGAGCGTGTTTCTCCAATCTTTTGACAAAATGTATGGTAAGCCAAAATAGGCTATACAAAATGTATGAAAAATGTTTTTTTTATAACGTAAAGAGTTGATAAACAGATTTTTCGCCATCTATTTATTATAAAATACCCTTGTAAGTGGAACATGGCATCTGGGTGGCCCATTACATTTTTGCACTAGGGCCCCAGAGCTTCAAATTACACCTCTGCTCGGCACGGGGGGGGGGCAACCCGCCGGCCCCATTGACATTCATTATTGGCGGCGCGTATTCGCCGCAAGAAATTGACATGTCACTTTTCACCCCGTGCGTACAATACGTATTGTACAAGCGTATCGTATTGTACAAACGGGGAGAGGAGGCGTAATCCATAGTTCTCTATGAGAACTATGGATTACAGTAATTTCAACGCGCATCTCGCCCGCATTAGAGCGCCAATATGCGGCGAAATGCGTGCCGAAATTACAGCGTTTGAACATACCCTAACAGTTTATTACCAAGCGGCAACCTGCTAAAAAGAACAATAAACTATACAAGTTCTCGCAGGCAGGTTCCTCTCTCCGTCTGTAACAGTTCGTTAATTAGTGATTAGATTGTATTTTTGCTGGTCTCATGTTATATATTCAACCCATTTTGGTGCACAACAACAATAATAATAATCCAATAATCTTCGTGCCATTCACAGTATTTTAGTGACACTTTATCCACATCTTTTTGTGACAATGTCTTGTATTCTTTGTACTTAGTTATCATTGAAGAGGAGAGGAAGCAAAGATGCCCAGAAATCAGAAAAAAAGACTCTGCAGACACCAACAGAGGTATGTTGAATATTTTAGGTACATTACTGTATGTGCTGCATTCATAGTATTGCCTTTTAATTCCATCCCTTCGTTTTTTATTCTGACATCTTCTGGTAAACACAGTCGAGTCACTGGGAGTGACTCAATAAGGTACTGGTAGGTTGTCATAGGTATCTGAAGCCATGCTGACTGCAACCCATTGCTGGTGGGTGCGTGGGAGGGTATCCATACAGCAAACACAACGATCAGGGTGGTCCCATAGATACTCAATTGTGTTCAAGATTGGAATATTAGAAGGCCAGCGTGGAAGTCTTGGTTATGCTCTTCCAACCAATGCCAGACATTTCTGTCTATGTGAAATGTCCCATTGTCTTGCTGGAAGATCCCATCTGCCCCAGGGAAAATAATCAGAAGCAGCACCAATGCTGAACGTATTGACTTGGGTGATTCAATTCACTACTATGAGAGTGTAGGTGCTGCTTCTTTTTCTATATTTGGTAGATCACTAGACAGATCTCTCTGCTGTCCCTTGATATATTGTAGGTATGATGGTCAGGTGTCCATATACTTTTTGACATATAATGTATGTGTACATCATTTTGGGGGTCGTTCATACTGTTTTTTTTCTGGTGTTTCAAGATGTACAAAAATAGATTTTTTAAAACCACAACAGTTTTGTTTAATGCAGCATGCATGCTTTGGGACATTTTTAGTGACTTCTTTTTATTTAGTGTCATAGAAAGAGATTCTTTACTGTAAAAGCAGTGAGACCAGGGAACTCTCTGCCAGAGCAAGTTGTATGGGTGAATTCACTAAAAGAGGTCAAAAGTAGCCTGGATACATTTCTGGAGTGTAATAATATTACAAGTTATAGTAACTAGATTTGTAGAAAAGGCTCATTGGTCCAGGGATTTATTCTGATTGCAAGATTTGGCAACAGGAAAGAATTTTTGTCCTAAAATGAAGAAAATTAGCTTCTAACTTATGAGAGTTTTTGTCTTCCTCTAAATCATTGCAGGATATTAGACATGTCATTTTTCAACTTACGAAATGTGTTACTATTTTCTGACAGGCATTTTTCGTTAAAGTCACATAGAGAAGACTATGGGAAAAATCCCAGAAAAACAAAGCTTTTTTGGGCGAAATGTTTTAAACCCAAAGCGTGCCATTTTTTCTGGTGAAATTTTCCCTGCCCTATGGGATTTTGAACAGTCGCACTCCAAAATTTGGCGGAATCGGCGCCAGCCCCGACACTTTGTAATGAGCCAAAGATTTGAGGTGTTTTGGGGGGCATTACCCCAATTTGTGGGAATTTACACATTTATGATTCTTTGACCCCACACCTGGCGCAAAACAGTTAGAGAAAGCATTTCCGGGTTTAAAAGGTAGTCTCCCAAAGTTTTTGTTTTGGGCACTACAATGCGCCTGTATTAAAAACCCCCGCAGAAGAACAGGTTCATACATTCTCCCCGCTTTCTACACTGCCTTAAAGCGATGTAGAATTTCCTATCAGCGCCAACGTTCATACATGTTGCCCTTTGTGTTTTTTTTTATATAAGCATTTTGGGGGACATGCATGAAAACTATCTAGGTCTAAGACTTTCTTTGTTGCCCATAGCAACCGATCAGAGTTCCCCGTTCATTTCATATAGTCTCTGAAAAAATTTAACGGGAGCCCCGGTTTTTTTGGTTGCTAGGGGCCCAAACAAAGAAAGTTTTAGCCTAGACAGTTTTCTTTACTGGAGGCCCTTTTGTATATGTGCTTTTTTATATTTCACAAAGGTTTTTAAAACTTTCTGGGAATGGATAAAAATGAAAAACCCAACCCACTTTTAAAAAAGGCTAAGAAAAAAGGGACATTTTTTTGGCAAATTGCTTTGTGAAAAACCAATTTCTTTGAAAAACTGAATACCCCAAAAATTTTTAAAAAATTTTTTCTTGGTACTTTCTAGAGGTTCCTTTAGGCTTACTTTATATGTAGCGTTTTGCAAGAAAACAGCATATTTTTAACTGAGTTTTTTTTTCTTGTAGCCAGAATCACTCAGGAACGTTCTAAAATAAAATTTTAAATATACTGAAATTTTAAAAGGGAAAAAAAACAAATAGACCCAAAATTTAAAACCCCTTTAAGGCCCCAAGCCGTTTTGCCCTTTCCCGACACACCCCCTATTTTTGAAATTCGGGGGAAAATTTTCACTTTATGTGAGAAAACTTTTTAACTTTTCCCTTTTGCCATTTGATTAAAGGGGATTTGTTTTCTCGTAAACACATTGTGCTTTAAGTTAGTAAAAATTTTTTTCCCCCATACAACCCCTTTTTTTGGTTTTTTGAAAAATATAAAAATTTTCATAAAAATTTGGGGGAAAAAAATTTGCGTTTTTAAAGGGTTGCAAAATTTCTGCGTGCAAGCCCAGTTTAATTATTCACCACAAAAAATTTTTATAACTAGCATCTTTCCAATGAAACCCCTAAAAAGGTTTGGGCATAAATTTTTTAAATGTTTTTTTTTTTTTTTTTAGGGACATTGGGGGGCTTAAAAATTTTATTTAGTAATTTTCACATTTTCAAGAAAATTTCCCAATATACATTTTTTTAGGGACCACCCCAGTTCTGACGGGGCCCTTTGGGGGGGCCCTGCATGTTAAAAACCCCCCAAAAAATTGACACCATTGAGAAACTAAACCCCTTAACTTATTTAAAAACCTTTTTTGGGAATTTTGTTAACCCTTTAGATATTTCACAAAAAATTAAACCAAAGTGGGGGGGAAAAAATTTCAAAAATTTTCACCTTTTTTTGGGGCAAAAAAAATTTTAAATTTATCCATTATTCACTGGTTTAAAAGGTAAATGTGCCCTAGGTAAATGCAATTAAAAATAAATTCCCCCAGGTCTGCCGTTTTAGAGAAAATCCCATATGTGGGCCCTAGGCATTTTTTCCCTCACCCCATAACCCCAGAATGGGAAAAAGGAGCACCTATTTTTAAAACTCGGGGCCCCTCATTTTAAAAAGATTTTATTTGGGCGCCATTTCGGGTTTTGGGGAAACCCCCAAAAGGTGCTAAAACTTAATAAACACCCCCTAAATGGGCCGCATATTGGAAACTAAAAACCCCCTTAAAAAAAATATATCCGGGGGTGCTTTGAGTATAAAAGACCCCAAACGTGTTTCCCCAAATTTTTTTTTACCCCTAAGGCGGGTGAAAATTAAAAAACCCAAAATTTTTCCAAAAATTTGCAATTTTAGTTTAAAATTTTTTCATATATAAAAGGAATCCTTTGGAAAAAAAAACCCCAAAAAATTTTGGGTTAAGCAATTTTTCCCAAAGTTGGGCCCAATCCCCACAGGGGGGGGTTTTTAAACTGCTGTTTTGGGGCGCATAGAAAGGGTTTTTTAAAGGAGGGAGCGTTTTTGGGTTTTTGGAACGCAGATTTTGGGGGGCCAGGGTCGCTTTTGCAAAGACCCCAAATTTAGCAGAACAGGATAACCTTCCCAAAGAAATCCCCCATTTTAGATTAAAAACCCCCCTCAGGGATCCATCTAGGGATGTATTCTGGCTTTTTTTAGGCAAAAGGGTGTTCCATCGTTTTTTTAGCATTGGGCAATGAAAAGGGGGGGGGGGAAAGGGCATTTGGGGCCCATTGTTTTTTGAGTTTCAATTTTAACACATTCGCCTTGCAGTGTAAATGATGTGAAAAAATTTTTACTTGGGGGTGGGGTAAAATTAAACAAGGGAAATATAGATTTTAAATAGTTTTTTTTGTTTTTTTACTTTTACAAAAGTAGAAATACTCTAAAAAATTTTTGGGGGGTTGGTTTTTATTTTTTTTTGCCTATTTGACAGCCAAAATTTTTTATTTTGCTTTTTGTCCCAGAGCGGGTGTTTTGGGCTTTTTTTTTTTTGCGGGATAGTTGAAGTTTTTTTTGGTACCATTAGGGGTTGCATATGATGCAATGTTTTTATTAAGGTTTTTGTGAGATGTTTTAAAACAAAATACAGCAATCCTTGTAGTGTTTTTTATTTTTATTTTTTATAGCGGTCACTGTACGGTATTATGACATGGTAGCTTTACCAGCAGGTCAATACGATTTTCACCCCATAACCTAATTTTTTTAAATTTTTTTTTTTTTTTTACTGCTTTTAAAACAATTTAAAAAAAACTTTTATTTTTAACCAGGAAAAAACGTTTTTGCATCGCCCTAGTCCCGGGGAGCCATAAATTTAAATTTTTTTTTTGTGGTTGGAGCTTTTGTAGGACTTGTTTTTTTTTCGAGAGGATTTTACGTTTTTAATTTGTTTTTAAATTTTTGGGGGGGGAAGGCTTTTTGTTTACTTTTAAATCCTTTTTTGGAGGCCAGGGGGAAGAAAATACTGAAATTTCCCGTAGTGGTTTTTTTTTTTTATTTTTTAAAAAGGGCTCACCAAGCGTATCCGTGAAAGTTAGCTTTTAAATCTTTGGGTCGTTCGATTATACGATACCCTTTTTTATATAGTTTTTTTTAAGGCTGAAATCACCCTTTTAAAAAAAAAAAAAAAAGGGGGTTTTTTAGTGGTAAAACAATATTTATGCCAAACGGGTATCTTCTGGGGAGCTTCATTTTCCCATTTTTCCGTAAAAAAAGCTGAAATTGGGGGGACTTTTTTTTTTTGCCCGGGGTGGGGCGACGGTTTTAAAATTTGGGACCTTTGGCGTTTTTTAGGGGTTTTTTGATCGATTTTTTATTCCAATTTTTTTGTGCTGCGGGAGAACAATAATCTTAATTCCCGTATTTTTTTTTTTAGGGGTTTTTTTTTCGGGGGTTACCGTTTCGGGGTTTAAATTTAACATGACAGATTTTTTAGGGCAGGTCGTTAGCAAGGGGCGATACCAAAAAATGGATAAATTTTTTTTATTTTTGATCATTTTTGGGGGGTTGGGGGTTTGTAAAGGGGGAAAAGGGCCCGGGGTATTTTTTTTATTTTATTTTTTGTGTTTTTTCATGGTTTTTTACTTTTTTTTTTTCTTTTTTTTTACTTTTTTCACGTTATTTTTTTACTTTTCCCCTTTGGGATTTGAAAAGAAGATCTTTTTGATCTTTCATTTAATAGGGAATCGTACATAGCTTGTTGCTATGACTGGTTCCTATGACAACCCGTCCCCGTCACGAAAGGGGAGGGGCGTGCCCACAGGGGGGACGGCCGGGGGTCGTGACGGGCATAGACAACCCGGAAGGGGATTCTTTCCCTCCGTGGGTCTGTAGGGGGGCAGGAGCTGCACGGATCGCCCCCGGGGTTTTTTTTTTGCGCTGCTGCCGGGCCCAAAGAGACCAGGAGGACGATCCCTTTCCCGCGTTCTCTTAATTCTTGGCGATCGTCGCCCAAATTAAGGGGGTTTAAAACCCCCCCCCCCCCCCCCTCCCCCCCCCCGGGGATCCGGGGTCGGGGGGCCGACGCTGGGGATGGTTCCCGCTGTTTAAAAGACCTGCCTTAGAGTTCGCGCGACCCAGGGCGTAAACCATTTCCGGGTCCAGGGGCGGGGAACCCCCCCAAACCCCCTGGACGTATGGATACCCGGCCCAAAGGGTGAAGGGGGTTTAAAGGGGTAATTTTAGAAAAACTGTCTAGGTCAAAAACCCTTTCTTTTTTGCCCATCGCAACCAATCAGAGCGCCCCTCTCTTTTTCCAGAGCACTCAGAAATGAGAGGGGGCTCTGAATTTGGGTTTCTATGGGCAACAAAGTGAGTTTTAGACCCAGGGGGCAAATTTTCATACATGGGGAACATACTGTTATTTTTAAATTTTATATATGCTCGGAAAAATTTAGAGGGGGGCTTTTATTGGGGTTTTAAAGGGCAACAAAATGACTTTTAGACCCTTGGGCATTTTATACATGTGGCCCTAAATGCTCACCATTTTCCAGCGTTTGGGCCCCTGCTTTCCCCGTTCCCCTGGCCATTGTCACAAATTTATTGTCCACGTGACCTGATTTTCATGGACTCACATGTGGGCCACGTGTAAAGAAAACTTTCTAGTTCCCAAAAATCACCCTTGTTTAACCCAAGCAACCAATCAGGGGCACCCCCTTTTATTCTTTCCCGAGCACTATATGAAATAAAGGGGGGCTCGGGTTGGTTGTATGGGAAACAAATGAACTTTTAGAACTTTGACATTTTTATACAAAGTTACTCACGTCTCTTACTGGATAAACATTATCTGTGTCTACTGAAGCCTGTGAATCATGTGACTAAAAATAATAAAATTTTATAATATATATAAATAATATATATAAATATATATATATTTTATATGTGTGTTATTTTTTAAAATATATATATATATATATATATATATTTTAATATATATATATATCTGGTGTTCTTTTGTCTCTCTATAGTTGTGCACCTTGAAATTTGTGGCGTGGTGGGCAGCAGGTCACTGTGCATGACTGCCACTATACTTTTCAGAGTAGTCAGGCAGTAGGAATGATAATTTCTTGGTTGCCAGCTTGTAGGATGAGGTGCCAGCATTATTGTGTGCCCCAAAAGTGATTGTAGTAAGACCACGTGAGTGTCTAAGCAACCTGTTGTTGGTCTGAGAATTAGGTACACTCTATGTCATGGCTTCTGTTCAATGGAGGGGATGTAGAAAATCTTTTCAATATTCCCCTGTATAGGAGAGGACCATGATGATAATGGTTGTGGTGCCGGTGGCAGAGGTATCTGCAGCAGCAAGGGCAGGCACAGCATGGGAGATAAGTGTCCTGCTAAGTAAGTTGGGCTTTAAGAGCTGTCATGCTTATTCTGTAAGCATGTTGCCCTAGCATACATCAATGAAATATTGCTGGATGCTATGGCATTCCCTTTAAAATGGGTTTTCTCCCACTTGGGTTCATCTTTCCCAGTCCTGTTTTTTTGGTTTCACTTTTAATTTTAGGGGTGGTTTTTTAAATGGCTTCTACTAGGCTGCAGTAGAAGCCAGGTCTGTATCTATAGCAACCAGTGCTGGCAGCCTATCAGGATAGATCTAACAGGTCTGTAGCTATAGCAACCTGAGGAGCTGATGCAGCCCATACAAGAGAGGATATCTAGGAATAGATAGGACATTGTTAATGGACATATATTGCAAAGTGACTTGTTTTTGCAAGCTCTTTAACATAATAAGCAATCCTTGTAGTGAGACAACCCCTTTAATTATTTTTCTCCTGGCTACTGAGTTGAGTGAATAGACTAATGGGAGTAGGAGGAACAAGCCTGAGAAGAATAAACACTCCACTTACATACATTGAAGCTACAGTTGGTCAGTAGCAGGGTCAGGTTAACATGTGTTACATTAAAGTTGTTATTCAAGTGGACTAAGTTTCAGGTGAGCAATCCTTAAGGGGAATCTATCGCCAGTTTTTCATTATTACTAATGAAAACAAGACCCTGATCCATATTCTTTTCTGGTTAGCAGTTTTTATTTTCTGGTTGTAGATTTCTCAATTCTTTTGTATGTATATGATTATGCACGCAGCCTTCTTCCCTTAGTTCATGGAGATAGGAACCTGTCAACAGGAGGGAACCCATTGACTTCTATAAGAGAGTTTCTTAGGCATGCTCTATGACCTGGGAAAAAGTCAGTGTGCAGGGAGGAGGAGAGGGGGATCTGTGACTATCTCCTATTGTGACTGGTGGATCCTGTGTTATCTATACACATTGGTGTCTCCTTTCAATGTAATCCTGCCTGTGCTGATAAGAAGAAAATTGCTTAAAAGTTTTCTCTACAGAACAGGAAATGTCAGACTATAGGATTTCCAGATTTTTTAAAAATATTGATAGTGATATGGGAAATTTAAAAAAAAGCATAACCAAAAATCAGTAAAATATGTGTTTAACATACAGTAAAAACACGAGTTAAACAATAGGTAATTTCTGATGACAATTTCTCTTTAAGGGAACAAGACCCCTTTCTAACAAAATACTTGGACTACTCTGTAGTTTGGGACAGTACAATTGATGCTTAGAATGTTGGACACATATATGAAGTTTTAAACGTACACTTTACATGTTGCTGAAATGAAAACAGAGCCATTGAGCCCAGAGGCAGGCATGGCGGGGCAATTACACTTGGTGCGCTCGGGGACCAAGGGTGGGCGCCGCCTGCACCGCCAGCCCAGTATAACAGGCTGGCGGCATCTTTTTTTTTTTTTTTTTTTTATTCAAAAGAAAACTTTTATTGAACAAGGTTAACAAGTTAAACATCTCACACAGTTTAAATGAGAGAAAAGAGAACAAATCATGAAAGGTTGTACATAGCATCATGTTGCAAAGGATCCAGGATCTTAAAGAAACAGTGAGCAGTAGGTTATAAGTCTATCGTGCGAGAGTCATGGATCGTTGCACTCTGAGCCTAGATGACCAACAGTTATTCTGCAATACTTATTAAGCCAAAGAGGTATCAGCAATGAAGATGTCCCAGAGAAAGGATAGGGCGTCTTTGCCTCATAACTGAGCTATGAAGCCTGTAAGAGGAGAGCCAACATCCTCCCCGCTGGGGGACCTCCGTGTGACAGAGTTAGCATGTCACATCTTAAGCATATGTAGGCAGTAAAAAGAAAGAATACAGCCTTCTAAATTAGCGAGGGTGAGAAGTTCAAATTTAATCAGCAATAGAAACTAAATAACAGAGAAAAATGGTAACCATTCAGCCTGCTCAGTGACCTCATGCCCTAGAATTATCAATTCTGTACCGTACCAGGAATGACGATCAGACATATCCAACGCCTGCCAGCATTCCCTCATAAGCTGTCATGATAAAGATCGGTATTACAAAAGGAGATCCAATCTTCCCAGGTGTGTAAATATTTACTGTATTGTGTATCCCCCGCAGCGTGCACTTTAGGGCCTCCCATTGGTTCACTTCCATGCATCAATCTGATTCAACTTCCCCGCAGATCCAATGGGAGGCCCTAAAGTGCACGCTGCGGGCGATTCTTATAAAACATGGCTCACGTCTTAAAAGAGAGGCTTCAGCCAGGCTCCAGTCCCTTCTATCACAGCTATCCAAATTGGAATCCCTGCATAAATCAACGGGGTTGGAGTCTGACTTGAGGGCCCTTACCAAAAAGTGCCATGAGATTCTCCAGCTGATGGAGAAAAAGCATAAAAAATATCGCCAGATGTTCTACAGCTCATTCTACACTTGGAGCAACAAACCTGGCAGGCTCCTCGCGCGTGCACTTAGGGACAAGAGAGCGGCTTTGTATGTCCCTCGCATTAAGACACCGGGGAGGGGCGGATCGCTCCTCTGACGGAGGATATTCTATCTACTGTCCACAAATATTACTCCTCATTGTATACCCTCCCCCCCCTCCCCCCCCCACAGGCAAGTATCACTCTCCTTCAATCCTATTTACAAAGGACGGCCCTCCCTCGACTTCCTGCACAGTCCCTCGCCTCTCTGGAGGATCCATTCACAATTGAGAAGCTGCGGTCTGCCATATCATCCCTTCCCTCTGGAAAGAGTCCAGGTCCGGATGGATATACGGCCCTTTTTTTAAGTCCTTGAAGGAGGAATTATCATCCCCTCTTCTTCAGGTTTTTAATGCGGCCTCACGAAATTCCCCTTTTGACCATGCCTTTCTAAGGGCTCATATAGTAGTCATTCCCAAAGAAGGCAAGGATCCCTCCCTATGCCAGAGATATCGTCCTATTTCTTTAATTAACACAGATGCCAAAATATTTGCTAAAATGCTTGCGCTCCAAATCAGTCCATTGCTTACCACATTGATTCATCCTGATCAGGTTGGCTTTGTGCCCTCCAGGGACAACATTGTTCGTTGTAGTTCAGAAAAACACAATGAGTCAGACAATAAGGATTCGTTCAACTTCCAGGCAAAAGCTGAGCGATTATGATCCGGGAGGGCAAGGTCACAAGAAACTGGGGCATGATGAGAGTGAATCATGTTGCCCACGGAAGCGGTCACCACATGACGGAGGAGTGAGTGTTGTGGAAATATGTATTCATTGCGACTATAGGAATTGTGGGGGAAGGAGTAGAATGTATAGTCCCGATCCTGCGGGTGGAGGAGCCTCCAGATATCCACTAGCTGCAGTCCATGGAGTAACCCCTTCATCTTGTTAAGAGTGTGAAATGCCACCGATGAACGGCCAGTGGAAGTGTCCAGTAGGGGGTTCAGGGCTAGGTTGAAATCGCCGCACAAAATGATATGACCTTGGGCAAAACAGGTAAGGTCATCCAAGGTTTTGGACAAAAAGGAGAGTTGCCCCGTATTGGGATTGTAAATATTTGCCAAGGGGTAGATCTGGCCCTGCAGGTTAAATTTGATAAATAGGGACCTAGCATCTTCGTCTCTGAACGTGTCTAGGATAGTGACTGGCAGTGATTTATGGAAGAAGATAGCCACTCCTTTCACCTTAGCTGATGAGCTACTATTATGGCACCAGACAGGAAAATATCTATTGTGGTTGTTTTGGATATGGGAAGCAAGGAGATGAGTCTCCTGGACGCAGACTTTCCGGGCCATCTGTTTGTGTAGGGTGTACAGAATCTGTGATCGCTTCTCAGGGGAATTAAATCCCTTCACATTAAGGGATGTTATACGAATATTAGCCATACCATAGCAAAAATGGTATTCGTGAAGCGAAGTCCCCTAAGAATGAGGAGATAAGTGTCTCCTGAGGCAGGCTGAAAAGACCAAAAGATAACAGTAAACATTAAATACGAGCAAACTCAAAATATAGGCCTAAGAAAAAAGAAAAGGCCAATTGACTAAGGGTAGCAGATGTGTAACTGCAGCGACTCTTCGCGTAACACAAAAAGGGTCACAACTATTGGGGGTTCAAATCGTTAGCACGAAATGAATAACCAAAGATATATCAGTGCAGCGCGTGCCCCTCGGGACTATTGCACTTTTAAGGAAAAAAGGGGAGTACTCGTCCGGCCAGGAGGAAAGGTTAGGAACAAGGTGGGGAGGGAAGGGGAAGAGAAAGCAGAGAGGGAAAGAGAGAGAGAGGAAAAAAAGGGGGAGGTGGAGGGGGAAAGGAAAGGGGGAGGACAGTGGGAGAAAGGGAGGTAAGACCTTACTGTCCAAGCCGGCCAGCACCCCCTTCTAGACTGGCATCATATAAGGAACAATCATATACATTATACGAAATAGACCTTTAACTCTGTACTTGGTGGATTATTTAAATCAGCATAAGCGGTGCCACCAAACTAATATCATATCATATGTCAGGACAAAGCCAAACCGTCCAATACGATGTGGGCGTATTCTGGAGGGCTGGCTGTCAGGACTGCCCATCCGACGTCGCATCCGCTGTGATTTCGGAGTAGGCAGTTGGACAGGAGAAGGTTGTATATCTTGTGTGGAGGGTCTGGGATTGGCAGGTTCAGTAGCCACAATCAGGTCCCAGTCCGGTAAAGATACAGTGGGGAGACCCAGAGACGAAGTGAAGAGTGGGAGATCGTCCGGTGTTCGGAAGACCAGCATGCCCTCTGGGTGCCTGACTTGGAGGGAAAATGGGAACCCCCACCTATAGGGAATATTTCTGGCTTGCAAAGCTGCTAAGAGTGGTTTGACGGCTGCTCTCATACGGAGAGAACAGCGTGAGAGATCGGGAAATAAGCTGAGCTTCATCCCATCGTGTTCCAGTTGCTTCATTAACCAAGCTTTTCGCATTATCTCCTCTTTTGTTGAATAATGATGAATGCGACAAATTATGTCTTCGGCCGAGCCGTGTCTAGACTTTGAGGGCACAGCGCCCTATGAGCCCTGTCAAATTCAATGAATGTGTCCTCTGGTTTTCCTAGGATGGTATTGAAATCTTCGTCAAGGCAGGGATCAGGTCTCTGGTCTTGATAGTCTCTGGGAGACCCCGCAGTCGGATATTATTTCGACGATTTCGGTTTTCTAAGTCGTCCAGGGTCGATGACAATTGGTGATGACGGGAACGTTGCTCAGACTTTCTTTTTGCAAGCTAGACAGGAGAGTAGTTGTAGACTCTTGGGCTTTCTCAAGCTGGTGCACCCTGGACTGTAGATCTGCTACATTAGCTTGGACTGGTTTGAGATCCTGGCGCCAGGCCTGGCGTATGTCCTTGGCCATAAATTGCAAATCTTGTTTTGAAGGTAATAGCGATAGAAGGGCTCGGAGGTCTGGGTGGGCCTCCAGAGTAAGCATGGCACCCTCGGAGGGGATGAGGGCAGGAGACTGAAAGCTGAAAGGCCTCGGAGGTGACTGTGATGCGGAGGGTAAGTTGGTATGTTGACCTGTATGGCGGGCAGGGCTTCCTCCCCATGTTGAGGAGCCAGAACTTTGTTCAGGAGGTGCCTTCCTGGCCACGGTCTGAGGGTAAGACTGACACTTCATGCGTGGAATCCGACGAGGCCAGGGTGGCGGAGAGACCCGATACATCCAGAGTGGTGGCTGCGTATTCTGAGCTAGGCTCCCTTCTTCCATGGTGTCCTGCACTGCTCCCAACCCCGCCCAGCCCCCCCTGATCCACCAGGGGCCATGGGGCTGCCCGCATCGTGCGGCCATCTAGATGGGAGTCATGGCTTGTCTGGAGGCCAGGTGTAGGGATGTCCTGACTGTCCAATAAAGGTGTGTAGCCAGAGGGGGGATACAGATCCATTGCTGCAGCCCTCTGATGCTCCCTATGAGGGGGCTTTAGTGGCTCCTGGGTGTACACCCTCAGTGTTGTGGATGGGTCAGAGTCCTGAGACCCTAATAGCTGCATCTCCATCTGTTCTTGTGGCTGCCTAGTGTCCCTTCCCAAAAGGGTCTGAGCAGGATTTGATAGAGCGAGGAGCTGAGGACCCTCTGGTGCCCAGTTAGCTGGGCTAGTCATGGTGGTATACCCAGTGTCCTCTCTGGAGGGGGAGATCCTACGATCAGGCAGGGTTGGGGGCTCCTGCAGGAGAGCCTGTGAGGATTGGGTCCCCCGATCGGGTGGTAGCCGTGCCCTCGGGCTTCCATCTGACGCCAAGCCGGTGTCGGGCGCATCACCCCCTTGAGCGCACTGACGTTCTGGGTGCCGCGTCATGTGGCCGGAGCGCTTGTGTGCAGCCTGCGATGTCTGTGCCGGTGAAGCCATCCACCGCTCCTGTGATGCCGAGGGGTCCGGCGTTGTATCCTTTCTTGCCTGCTCCGCTGCCGGTTGGTGTGTGGACCGCGGGTTCGGGAGGGATGTCGGCTGCAAGGCTGGGTCTGGTGGCCGAGGTCTCTGTGCAGCACGGTGAGAGGCACGGGTGGATGCGGAGGGGCAAGATGGCGCCAGAGCTTGCCGCGCACGGAAGAGAGAGTCTTCCTCCTCTAGCCCCTGAAGCGGGGCGAAAAAGTTCGCGATTGTGAGTCCCGGATGGTCAGCAGGGGTGCTGGAGCTGGTGGCACCTTTTTTATTCCTTTTTTGGCCCATTTCGGTCGTGCAGTCTGTGCTGGAAAGTAGGTCCCGAGAGGAGCTCACGCTAGCTGCATCCACTCTCCTACATGGCTAGCCACACCCTCCCCCCCCCGCCCAGGCTGGCGGCATCTTACTTTCAGGGCCGTATTTATAACAGGGCAGTCGGCAGGGAAGAGGAGCTGGCACTTTTCTAGTTGATGGTTATTTTTTTCTTTTATGTAGATGCTGCTGCCACCAGGGAATTGGTTCAGGACCTTGTGGCAGCAGCGATTGAGGTGCTGTGCTGCTGGCCTCTGGTTTATGGCACAGAGAGATCTGAACTATACGTGCCACTATTGAGGAAGAAATAATAAAGTCATCTGTTTAGCTGTTCAGCTCTATAATCATTACTCCCTTTATTTATCAGTAGAGAAGTGGTCACACAAACAATACCTACTAAACTAAATGGGAGCTACTGTTATTATTATTTGCTACTTATTATTAGATTTGTGCACAGATTATTTTGCCTACAAGAATCGAATCTTTTTCTGATTTTTTTTAATATGCATTTGGTTTGTTGTCAAATAAAGTAATTAACATATAATCTAATTTTCTTGTGTTGGGAAATGGTTCTGTGCAAAATTTATGCAAAATAATGCAAGTGTTTTTTATTCAGGCAAATTATAATGTGTTTGATGCATCTTTTCTCTTAAATTTACATTTAAACAATGTAACTGGATTGGTTTGCAGCAGGAGACTTACAATGTCACCAAGGTGCCTTGCCTCAGTGGGGGAAGCCAGCAGTTTAGGGTCAGTAACGCTTTTACTGACACTTGTAGAAGCCATTAGTATAGCTGTGATGCAGTTAATACAGGCTGGCTTCTTTGGAACGGCTGTAGTGTTGGGTGTGAGGCTGTTCCCACGTTCCAGGCCAGGTTTAAAAGCCTGTTGCTCCTAATAACAGGGGAGTGTGGTTCTCTACCAAGGAGTTCGGAGTAACAACATAGCTGTGGAGAAAGCTCTAACACCCAGGCTTAAGGAAGGCCTATACCAGTAGCTTGTGAGAAGACTATACCAGTGGTGGCTGTTGAGAGTATAATATACTAGTGGTGGCTGGTGATGATACAGTGTGTGGTGCTGGGTAGTTGAACCACACTACTGATAGAGATGGATTCTCTGAATGTTTAGTGTGTGGTCAGATGGCCTAGGAGTTATTTTGGTGTGCTGTACATTAAACCGGTTGGAAAAATAAAGCTGGCTGTGGCCAGTTTAGAAGATACACTGTGTGGTCCGTGTATGTCGTATGTCTTAACTGTTTACCAAAAACGTCAATCCCAGATTTAGAGAGACCCCTGAGATTGGTCAATATGGCAACTGGAAGAGAGGGAGTCTCACAGCAGATACATATTTGTAGTGTGGATTCATAATAATATAAAAATTATGTTAAAATTACAAAGCAAAGAACAAGCTTGTACAACAAAAATACACAATAGACTTAGGGGGACATGTCTTAAAACTGTCTTGGTCTAAGACTTCTCTTGTTGCCCATAGCAACCAAAAAGAGCGCCCCGTTCATTTTTTCAGCGCTCTATATGAAATGAAAGAGGAACGGTGATTGGTTGCTATGGGCAACAAGAAAAGTCTTAGAGCAAGACAGTTTTCAGAAATGTCCCCCTTAGATTTTATTAAACATATCCTCATGTTTTATGTCTGCTGCTCTTATGCAGATTTATGTGGCTTTAGTCTACAAACAAATTCTGTGTAATCTGACCATACGGTCAAAAAGTAAGGGGCAGATATAATTGAGACATGGGCTTTCTGGACACCTCACCATTCCTCTGAAATCATCAAGGAATGTTTGGCCAGGACACACATTTACTCTGCAGTGACCAGTAAGCAGGGCTGCAATTAGCACAGTGACTTTTCTACTGTCGAGTGCCCAGATTAAATTTAAAAAAGAGGGGGGCCTGCTTTCATTCTACTCCTGCAGATGCATTAATGCACTCAGTGGGGGTCATAAATAATTTCAAGGGGTACAATGTGGGCCATAATTCATTTCAGGTAGCATGATGTGCAACAAGATAGGAAATTATATCAGGGTAAGGCCCGGGTGCTTTGCCTGTACGGGGCCCTGAATTTTCATTTCCTGGCCAGGCGGCAGGTCAGACAGCTGATGTTACTTAGCTAATATGCTATTACACTCTAAAGTTAATAGTAGGAGTCTCCTTTTGTGCATATGGATAGAGTTTTTTTTATTAAAGGGGTTTTGCCAAGAAGGGATTTCCTCAGCTAACAGGCTGAATTTGAGCCTTGAGCCCTGAAAAGAGGGGCGTTGTGTTTCTGTGTTTAAAAAAACAAGTACCTCCTCTGTGATGTCATAGCACCACCTCCCCTGCACGTTCCCCGAGGCTCAGTCTCTGTGGCTGAGCAAACATTGTTTTGCTACATCACAGAAGAGAACTATTGTGCACAAGTTAATGGGTTTTGTTTTATGCCTCTTATCTGCTCAGGAGAGATTAGCTCAGGGCAGGCAGCTTTCTTTCATTCCTTCATGGAATCAGTGAGCCAAGGGAGCATCTGCAGTTTTACTAAGATAATTACATTATAACCAGTGCATTCTCTATACAGGAGACAAAGAATAATTTTTCCACAGTCCCTTCAAAGCTGCAGGGCGGGGGAGGGCTGCTCAGGGAGCGTCTGCAATCTTTACTCTGATAATTACATTAGAACTAGCGGATTCTCTATACAGGAGACAGAGACTTTTTTCCCCAGTCCCTTAAAGGGAACCTGTCACATAGTTTATGCCCCCCCTTGCTGAGGACAGCACAAGCTAATGTCAGACCTGCTGTTCCCAGCACTGTGCCCCTTATTCTGTAAGATGCAGCAGTTTTAGAGCATTTACCCCTCAAATCTTATTCATGAGCAGGTGTTAGCTCCACCCACCAAAGGATAGCTTAGCCCTCTTACAGTTATTAACATTTTTCTACCTATTCAAAGTAATAGGTTTGTCAGTTGAGGTGGGTGGGACTAGCCTCCGATTTGTCAGGTTTGAAAAAAAACTGACACTGTGAAGGACTCTTCAAATGACTCTTCTGGCTGAAATCTGCAGATTTGAGCATTAAATACACAAAAACTACAGTATCTTACAGAATAAGGGACACAGCACTGGAAACTGCAGGTCTGACACTAGCTTGTTCTGTTCTCAGCCAGGGGGGCAAAAACTATGTGACAGGTTCTCTTTAAAAGCTGGTTCATGTTCCCTGCCAGGAGATAAGAAGTGCAGGCAATGCAAGTGTCCTGGTCCTCTCTAATGTAAACTCTCAGGTAACCAAGGGCATCTAATTAAGGCTGTAGCTGTCACAGGCTTCACTCTGTTTAATGACATATAATTAGAAAAGTGATTAAATACCCATTTTGGAGGATCCCACGTCAACGTTACGTCTTGGCAAAACCCCTTTAAGTTAAAATCATGATGCATTTGTGCAGCTACAGCTAGGAAATCTTTTTTTCCTATTTGGGTGCGAGGGAATATGAATCCCTGTCAATGACATGCACCGTGATAAGAATATTGGTTTGAACTGAAAGCCACTTTACAGTATCTCTAGATTTTTATTTTATTTTTCTGCTTATTTATCAATACTACAACAGTAACTGGCCTGTCCCTTAGTAGGTCATGGTTATTATAAGAAAGTTGTGTGGATTTAACCCTTTAGGGACTAAGCAATTTTTTTTATTTTGTTCATCATCGCATCATCACCGTCGCCATAGCCATACGAGGGCTTGTTTTTTTTCCATAAAAATGTCTTAATGGCACCATTTTGTGGTACATGTCATTTATTGATTAACTTTTATTAAAAACGGTAATTTTATCACTGTTTCTTTTCATTTTAAATTTATGCAAATCACCATGTGGTAAACATAACTTTGATAACTTTATTCTATGGGTCAGTACAGCTATGACAATACTATAATTATATAGATTTTTTTTCTGTATTTTTTTCACTTTTGCACAACAAAATACTTTTTAAATAAAAATTTTTGTTTTTGTATCTCCATATTCCAAAACCTATAACATTTTTATTTTTCTGTTGACAAATCTGAATGAGGCTTTTTTATGGGATGACTTTTACCGTAGTTCTTTTTAGTTAGGGTAAATAAGACTTTGTCCGCTGTCTTTTATGTTTTTTTGGAAAGAAAATTAGCAAAATAATGCAGTTTTTGGCATTGTTATTTTACTTACAGTAGTTTGTTATGTTGTCACTGTGGAAGAGAAATAATGTGTAAAATTGGTAATATGTGTCTGCAGTGATAATTATGTACAGGTTTTGTTATAATTTTTTTATTAGTCCCACTAGAGGTCTTAAACTTGCAATTTGATTGCTGGTATAGTATAGTGCATTACTTATGTAATGCATTATATTTTATATGTCAGTGTAAGGGTATGTTCACATTGCGTATTTGCGGGGTGTTCTTCTGCACATAATTGTGCTGCAATACGCTTGAAATACGCCCGGCAAATACGGTAAAGTCATAGCACTTATTGTCAGTGAATGTCAGTGGGAGCACTTCAGAAGTATGCGCTGGCCAGCGCATACTTCTGAAGTAGCAGGTGTATAGCGGCACCAGGGGCGTTGCTAGGGTCCTAAAACATCCGGGGCGCGGGCCCTTTGTGTTTTTCTGGGTAGGGCTGAGTGCACACGACATTTTTTACGCCTCATTTTGAACTGCGGATGTTTTTTTACAGAGAAAAACCTTGTGTTCCTGTCACTAATTTTCTGCACATTCCACACAGATCCCTTTCCATCCCCCTAAGCAGTCACTGTAAGTAAAAATAACCAATGACAAATTTACTTTTTCAGAACTTCTCACCTTCATATGACAATACCCCTAAACAGTCACCAAAACATCCACCTACACATGGAGCAAATCTACCAGACAAGTGATTGTTACTAAAACCCTCCTACAAAACCAAGACCCCAAACTATTACTACTTAAGGCTCAAAAAATCCTGCCAGACCCTGACCAAAACGCGACCCCACATGTGACCATCACCCTGTACACAGGCTCGATTAATATACCACCGCCATACATTTGACCAGATAGTGTGAGACAAAAAGTGTACACAGACGTGAGGACTGTAATTACCCCATACAGTGACCATATAGGGGTAGAATACTAGTTGTATGTAGACTCTGCAGACATATAAGGGGATTGCACGCATTTACATTTAGGGGACTCCCCGGGAGACGTCTTTTCTGATCAGCGTCGTTCACTTTCCCTTCTCTTCTCCATCCGGTTCACACCTTCATGCTGATTGCTCCCCGCCAATACTTGTCCCTGGGATTTGGACACAAATATCTTACAACCCAAAAATTCCCAGCAACTCCTTAATTATAGGTATAGCAGTCCCCTCAGTTAGGTATATAGGGGCACTGAAGCGTATATGGGGCCACAGGCAGGTATATGGGGCCACGGGCAGTATATAGGGGGGCACAGGCAGTATATAGGGTGGCACAGGCAGTATATGGGGCCACAGGCAGGTATATGGGGCCACAGGCAGGCGTATGGGGGACACAGGCAGGCGAAATGGGGGCCACCGGCAGGCGTATGGGGCCACGGGCAGGCGTATGGGGGCCACAGGCAAGGAAAATGTGGGCCACAGGCAGGCATTATCGGGGCACAGACAGGGAGATGGGGGCCACGGGCAGTAAATGGGGGCCACAGGCAGGCATTATAGGGGCACAGGCAGCCTTTAAAATGGGCACAGGCAGGGATATGGGGGCCAAAAGACAGTGGTTTTGGGGGCCACGGCAGGCATTATAGGGGCACAGACAGGGATATGGGGGCCACGGGCAGTAAATGGGGCCACAGGCAGGCATTATCGGGGCACAGGCAGGCATTATAGGGGCACAGGCAGGGATATGGGGGGCCACAGCCCAGTGGTATGGGGGCCACGGGCAGGCATTATAGGGCACAGGCAGGTATTAATAGGGGCACAGGCAGTATATAGGGGCACTGAGGCAGGAAAAACGCGTTAAAATAACAACTCAATACTTACCTTAACTCCCCCGGCGAGCGTGCTCCGTCCTCTTCAGCCCATGCTCCTCCGGCAGCTCCTCGGGCGCACGGCCTATGACGCGCTGTGCGCCCCAGGAGAGGGAGCGTCGCGATGACATCACATCATCGCGACGCTGCCGGCTGAGGCGCACGGGGCCGCGGCGGTCCTCAGCGCTGTGAGGACCCGGCGGCCCCGCAGTGTCGGACCCAGAGCCGGTCCGACACTGTCCCGGGGGCAGGGAGCGCTCGCTCTCTGCTCCGCAGAAGCCCCCAAACTGCATGTGCGTCCAGCGGACACACATGCAGTAAAGGGGCCCGTCGGTGCTCCCAAAGGCCCACGCGAAGGCCTGGAGCCCGGGAGACTCGGGGCACAGGGTGTTTTATTCGGGACCCGAGCCCCGAATAAAACAGCCTAGCGACGCCCCTGAGCGGCACACACAGTATGCGCTGCAATACGCTGTTTCAGCATACCCTAATACTGCCACGCATCCTGATGGATCCTTCCTCTGGCAGGGCCTAAAAAGCAAACACAGACGTCAGACCTGGAAGCCTTCATTAGGTCCCAGGCTAGCACGTAAATCCATCATCTCCCTATGAACACAGGGGGTGTGAATGGGGTAAGAGAGAGAACCCCCTCCCTCTAAAACCATTTACATGCTATAGTCACTATTCACTGTTGCATCTAAGGGGTTAAACAGCTAGGCTCGGAGGTATGTTCACTCTTTGCCATTAGAGCAGGATCCTGGCTGGCAGTTGCTACCGGACCCTGCAGCCTGAGGGAGCCCAAAAACCCTTTTGCCACATAAGAAGAAACCAGTATTGAAAATGGCTTATGGTAGGTGGGAGCCCCCATTTCACTTTTTGCACCAAGCCCCAAGAACGTGAAGTTACGCCTCTGTGCCTAAGCACCTGCTTCATCGAACACAGGACACTAATGCCAGCTCATTTTTGTCCCGACAACAAAAGACGTATTGTGGTCCTTAAGGGGTTAATTCTCCATCTACTTGCGAATTTGTAAGCCAGATGACATGTCATGGTCATGTTATGGCACTGTATCTGTAATTTTAGGAACATGGAACTCTTATTACATCTGTCTCTTTCTAGTGTCTATAATTGCCACATTATAAGAGGAGGGAGTGAGTCCACTTTTATCTGCAATCACTGAATGGTATCTGATCTTACAAAGAGCAGGTGCAATGGTCATCATATGACCCCTCTAAACCAGAAAGCACTAGGAGAGTTTAGTTTTCCTTTTATTTGCCTACAACCACTATAATCCCCTGTATAATGTGGAATCTTAGGATATGTCTACACACCATAGTTAAAATACCATCGGAAATCCGTGAGAATTTTAACATTGCTGTACTGCGGGGGGGTTTTCTGTAGTTTTGCACTATAAACCTCAGTCAGTTTTCAGATTTCCTGCCGGTCCAGTACATTGACTGTAAAGGAATCTGACGGGAATCTGGTGGAAGATACAACATATTTTTTTAAAATCCACTGGAATCCAGTGTATTTCAAAACCGACCGTAATAAAAATCTTTGTTGTGTAGACCACAGCACAAATTTTCTATTGCTGTCTATGGGCCACTGGTTACAGTTGGATTTTCGGTGGATTTTTAATACTGAATCCGCCAAAAATTCAACCAAAAATCAATGCTGTGTAGACATAGCCTTACAGAAGCCACAAAGATATATTTTGCATCCACTATGTTATATTGTGATGTTCACATTTGAGTACCATTTCACTGTTTACTTTGTTACTATATTTAAAGGGGTTGTCTCACTACAAGGATTGCTTTTTATGTTAAAGATCTTGCAAAAACAAGTCAATATATGTCCAACAACTATGTCCTACCTATTCTGAGATATCCCCTCTTATATGGGCTGCATCAGCTCCTCAGGTCACTATAGCTACAGACCTGTTTGATCTCTCATGATAGGCTGCCAGCACTGGTTGCTATAACTACAGACCTGGCTTCTACTGCAGCCTAGTAGACGCCAGTAAAACGCCCCTGAATTCCAAGGGAAACCAAGAAAACAGGACTAAGGTAAGATGAATCAATGTAGTGAGACAACCCCTTTAAGGTTATCGCAAGATAAATAGGATCATGTGTTTTCAAAGCTACTTACTGCTGTCTTTCTAGAAATGTATGTGTGTATTGTTCACCATTTTAATGGTGTTTTTTCTTTTCATGATGAGGAGGACAATGAAGATCTGAAGTGTCAATTACAATTTGTGAAAGAAGAAGCAACGCTGATGAGAAAGAAAATGGCTAAAATTGACAAAGATAAAGACAGACTTGAACATGAACTCCAGAAATACAGGTCCTTCTATGGTGATCTTGATAGTCCATTACCAAAAGGAGAGGCAAGTGGACCACCCACAACAAGAGAAGCTGAACTGAAGCTCCGACTTCGTCTCGTTGAAGAGGAGGCTAACATTCTTGGAAGAAAGATAGTAGAGCTAGAAGTAGAAAATAGAGGCTTGAAAGCTGAACTAGATGACTTAAGAGGTGATGATTTTTCTGGGGCTTCAAACTCAATGCCAAGGGAGCAGAGCGAATCTGTCTCAGAGTTAAGGCAGCATTTGCAGTTGGTGGAAGATGAGGCTGAACTCTTGCGACGGAACCTCTCTGACTTAGAAGAACAGAACAAACGCATAACAGCAGAAATGAACAAGTATAAATTTAAAGCTGGAACACATGATAGTTCTCGACATAATGACAATATCAAGACCGAAGCATTGCAAGAAGAGCTAAAAACTGCACGTCTGCAGATCAACGAGTTGAGTGGAAAAGTAATGCAGTTACAATATGAGAACAGAGTTCTTATGTCCAACATGCAACGCTATGACCTGGCCTCTCACTTAGGAATTCGAGGAAGTCCTAGAGACAGTGATGCAGAAAGTGATGCAGGTAAAAAAGAAAGTGATGATGATTCCCGACCTCCCCATAGAAAGAGAGAAGGTCCTATTGGTGGTGAAAGTGACTCGGAAGAAGTTCGCAATATTCGTTGCCTAACTCCTACTAGGTCATTCTATCCCTCCACAAGTGTCTGGCAAAAGAACTTTGCTGAGAGACAACAAATGAAAGATATTCGATCTGAAGCTGAACGTTTGGGGAAGACAATTGACCGTCTTATATCTGATACAAGCACCATCATCACTGAAGCTAGGATTTATGTGGCTAATGGTGATCTGTTTGGACTCATGGATGAGGAGGATGAGGGAAGTAGGATAAGGGAACATGAGCTACTGTACCGTATCAATGCACAGATGAAGGCTTTTAGAAAAGAACTTCAAACCTTTATCGATCGCCTTGAGGTTCCAAAGTCTTCTGAAGACAGGAGTGCTGATGATCCTCTTTCAGTCAGTCAGGTATGTTTTAATGATCACATATTATAGGTACTATATAAAGTATATATTACAGCATTTATCTAGTAAATTGTAATATTTGTAGAAGACTGCTAATGTATTAAATATCGCCTCATATGAATAAATATATGCAAGCTTGTGTAGAAAAATTAACTTTCAAAATTCAGCAAAAAAATGAGAACAGATTAGCGTCCTGGCTTTGTCTTCAACATCCGATAAACTTAAAAAAAATCCACCAAAAATCTTAAGCGGTTAGAACAGAAATAAGAGGCAGAAACTGAAAAATTTAGCTGAAAAATTTAGTTGGTGGCAAGAACTGAAAAGTGTTGGATATGTCATCAGTGTTAGAAAGATGCTAGTCCCACCTCTAGACCTGCACTTACCTCTAGAACAGATGCCCGAAACTTCCTGTGCTGAAGGGAGAAGTGGCCATGCGTGCTTCAATTCAGTGGGAGTTCCGAGTACTTTTGGCTGCATGCTGAACTTCCATTGAAATGACTGAAGACTTGTCTGTTTCTCCCTTTAGAAGTGTGAACACATAGGAGGACATGTATGAAGATCGGCGCGTCGAAGCACCTGTTTTCACGGGTTTTTCTGTGAAAACTGCGCCTGATGTATGTCGGCACCGAGGTGCGTTCATACATGCGAGGCAAACTTCGACGCCTTCGACAGACAGAAAACATTGAAATTGCTCTGCCTGTCGGAGCTTTAATGCACCTCACGTTGCCGACCCGCATTCATACATGCGTCGGTGCTTTTGAATGTGGTGCGTCCCGCCCCAGAACGCCCACAGAATGCCCCTTCATGTTAGGCGCATTAGAAATTGGCAAAGCTTTCACCTAATGCGCCTAACACATAGGGGAGGTACGTCCGATAGCAGAGCCGGCACCGAGAGGCGCATTATACGCCAGAAAACCGGCAAAAACGCCGATCATACATGTCCCCCATAGATGGGACGTAGATGGGATATCCTATCAATAGGCCATTAATGTTTGTGATGGCAAAACCCTTTTAAGGACTTTTCAGGCGTGGTCATTAAGGGGGTTGTTTAGGTCTCTTTTAAAAAAAAAAATAGTTTAAAATACTTCTGCCAAAATAAAATGGAAAAACACATCCTCACCCCTCATCTACCGCTGTTCTAGTACAGATAATGCCATTCTCTCTTTCATCCTTCTGTTTACTTTTGGCTGCCGGCAATTAGCTCATGATCTGGTTGCAGCAATCGGGTGCCATTACCTGACATCACCACTCAGAGCTGTTTGCTTCCAACCAGTGATGTCAGGCACTTGCATGTGAGTGCTGCAACCAGTCAGTGACTGCATCATCCTCGAGCCGACTAATGGCAGCTGGAAGTGAACAAAAGAACGAGGAAGACTGCTGGCAGCGTCGGCCTTGGAACGGGAACAGCAGCTGTATCCAGAACCTGCCACATTGGTTATGCAGCCCTCATTGCAGCAGAAGCTAGTGACAGACACACTGTTTTCAGTGTTTTGGCACAGGTACAGCAATTTTGGCGCATTTATTTATCATATCTGTAGCGTGAAACCTGTACTGCCAGAGATGAGTCCATTTTATTGAGTGCCATTTTAATGAGTGCCCACACACTGTTATGGGTACATCCAGAAGGCATGGGTTTTTCATCGGCTTTTCAGATGGTTTGCACATTTAAAGGGGTTGTTTCACTACAAGGATTGCTTTTTATGTTATAGATCTTGTAAAAACAAGTCACTTTGTAATATATGTCCATTAACAGTGTCCTACCTATTCTGAGATATCCCCTCTTGTATGGGCTGCATCAGCTTCTCAGGTCACTATAGCTACAGACCTGTTTGATCTATCCTGATAGGCTTCCAGTGCTGGTTAGTATGGCTACAGACCTGGCTTCTACTGCAGCCTAGTGGAAGCCAGTAAACATGCCCCTGAATTCAAAGTGAAACCAAGTAAACAGGACTGAGGTGAGATGAATCAATGTAGTGAGACAACCCCTTTAAAAACGATCTGAAAACCAACTGTCAGCCACTAGACTTTAATAGAAAATCCGTCCAGTAGTCTACACTGAATGGCTTTTCTGCCTAACCGATTTCAAAACCGCCAGCGTTCTGAAAAACTCAGAACATGCACAATCTTCTGCACAGTTTTCAAGCGGAAGATGTGCTATTCAGTGCTTTAGGGTGACAGCCGAATCTGCAAACCGCAGACAGAGTGCGTCCGTCACAACTATTCAAAAGACAATAAAATACCGGCTGGATTCTTAAACAGAATCGGACTGATATTTTACAACTGCTGTGTGCCTATACCCTAATTAACAATATTTACCTATTCACATTACTAGGCCAGATTTTTTAAGTAAATGCTTCAAATTTGCTGTATTTTACAGAATTAGTGACAGCTTCTAGAAACAGTATGCTTATGCTGTCCTCAGCACTTGCAGCATAACCAATAGGACAAGGTTCCCTTAAAGTGGGCAACAAACTCTAAGGGGATAAGCTTTATGTAACTAACTAGAATATGTGCTATTGTTATCACTTATTTAATGCTTTGGTCTGTCAGTAATAATAATATCAGGGTTCTCATAATGCATATTTAAATTGTATAATACGTTACAAAATACCCTAATAAGGCTTTAATAAGAGCATTTGTCCCCTGTGAAAACTTAAAGAGCCTTCTGGAGACTAAAATAGTGCCACTGATCTACTGAAAGGCCAACAAAAGTGATGACTAGGAAACAAAATGTAGTAGGTATAAGGCTCTATTCACATTAAGGAAACAAAATGTAGTAGGTATAAGGCTCTATTCACATTAAG
This sequence comes from Phyllomedusa bahiana, assembly GCA_025379985.1. Classification (NCBI taxonomy): domain Eukaryota; kingdom Metazoa; phylum Chordata; class Amphibia; order Anura; family Hylidae; genus Phyllomedusa; species Phyllomedusa bahiana. The sequence continues at coordinate 49,315 of JAODAL010017068.1, forward strand.
GAAACAAAATGTAGTAGGTATAAGGCTCTATTCACATTAAGGAAACAAAATGTAGTAGGTATAAGGCTCTATTCACATTAAGGAAACAAAATGTAGCAGGTATAAGGCTCTGTTCACATTACCGTCATGGTTTCATATAAAATGGAAACCATGACACCAATCATTGAGCTGTTAAAGACTGATTACAGGGTCCTTTGGGTTCCCTTGTGTTAGTGTATGTTCACACGACATATTTGCAGCGTGTATTTTGGTAGCATATTTGTGCCAAAGTACGCGCTGCAAATACGCCTCAAACAATTGTCACGTCCAGCACTCATTGAGTGCAGTGTAAAATCATTGTCGCCGACGATGATCTTACGCCCGTATTTCTCGTTGTGTACTGTATGCGTCATAAAAGACTTGGCATATCAGTTCTTTGCGACACTTACGAACGGAAAAATACATGCCATGGCATTATCGCATTGAAATTACGCGTTTGCAAGCGTGTAACTTCAACAGCACCATGAACGAGTATTTCCCCAAACAGAGCTTCTATAGTAGCGTGAACAATCTAAAAAATAAAAATTTAGGGGGACATAACTGTCTTGGTCTAAGACTTTTATTGTTGCCTATAGCAACCAATCAGAGCGCCCCTTTCATTTTTTCAGAGCACAATATGAAATGAAAGAGGAACTCTGATTGGTTGCTATGGGCAACAAGAGAAGTCTTAGACCAAGACTTTTTTCATACAATAAGAAATAAATTGCACAGATGTAAGCTGCTATGACTGCAATACAAATGAAAACACAGGAAAAATACAGCAGCAAACTGCAAACACTAAGATGTAGGCGAACATTGAATGTATGAATTATTTGAAATTATATTACTACTATGTCTGTTATATATGAAGATTTGAGGTTTTTAGTGCACATTTTGATCGAATTGTGACAGCCCATCTATCCATCAAAGGAGACCTAATTTCAGAAGGGAATCTGTGCTACACAGATTTTGCCTGTCTTGGTGCCTAGATCAAGCAAAACTTTTAGACCAAGCGAGTTCACGCTATACTATATTCTGAGTAAAAACAACCTGAAATAGATGGGTGGAGGCCATGACTTCTCCATGCATTCAGTTAAAGAAAAACAAAAATGATCAGCACGTCTAATAATATGAAATAAATCATACAGGTGCATGCTGCATGGCTGCAATGTAAAACAAACACAGCAGCACTCTGCAAACACCAAAACATAGATAGACTTTGAATACTGTGTATGAACTATTTTAAATTGCATTACTGCTATATCTGGTGTACATGGTAGTGTAAGCAGAGCCTTATATAAAGATAATTGGTACCACCTCTCACTGATGCTATGTCTACACTGCATCGGACGAAATATGGCCGAAAGTTGACCATTTTTTTTCCGATGCACGGCCACGGTTTTTGTCACATTTGTGCAAAAACCGCGGTTGGTTTTAATTTTTTGCCGTCAGTCGATACAATTGATTGTAGGGGACGACGACAAAAAAACTCAAAGCGCCGGCATATTATACAACATGTTATATAATACGCCGGCGCCAAAAGACGAGCGGAGAAAAAAACGATACCACAGGTTGTTTTTTCTATTCAGGGCTGCCTGAATGATCGTATTTTCGGCGGTTTTAGGATTCTAAAACAGCTGAAAACACGATCATATTTCATTGCAGTGGAGACATAGCCTCACTCCTCTAGTTAGTCAGGATATCCACATATTCCCTTGTGAATATGTTTAATCCTTTAGCAACATTTATCATATATTTACAGCATAGCATTGGTAAAGGAAACATAAAGCGGGCTTACTTGCTGAGCCCACTCCATACTCGATGGGTAAAAGCTGTTAGTTACAGCAGGGAATTGCCGCAAGCCCAACCCCCTGGACGATGAGCTTGCGGGGTGCCAGTCAGTTATAAAAATTAGCACATTAAACCACATAAATTTGTCTTTTACAATCTATAAAGCAGAAACACTATGGGCCACATGTATGAAAAGTGTCTAGGTCTAAAATTCATTTTGTTGCCCATAGCAACCAATCAGCACGCCCCTTTCATTTCATATGGTGCTCTCAAAAAATGAAAGGGGCGCTCTGATTGGTTGCTATGGGCAACAAAGTGAATCTTAGACCTAGGCAGTTTTCATACATGTGGCCCTTTGTGTCAAATGTTCCTACTGACCAGAAATTTCTCCACAGTATTGAAAAAGAAAAAAGCACTCTTAATATCCATCAAGGGGAACAAAAACCTCTCAGCACAGCTACAGAGAAGAGCAAGCAATGGTTGTCATCCTACTACTTCTAATACTCCTATTACACTTTTAAGGAGGATAGGAATAAGAGTCCCATGTGTCCCAAAATTCAAAAAAAATGTTGGGGTTACCAATGCTCTTTGGATGCAAGACCAGCACATTAAGTCCCCTTGGTAACTGCCTGTTATAAGCAAACAAGGGTTTAAGATAAGGCTCAAAGGTAAATTCCATTCTAGAAATACACAGTTTAAAGGGGTTGTCTCACTACATTGATCCATCTTACCTCAGTCCTGTTTTCTTGGTTACACTTTGAATTCAGGGGTGTGTTTACTTGCTTCTACAAGGCTGCAGTAGAAGCCAGATGTGTAGCTATAGCAACCAGCCTATCATGAGAGATTGAACAGGTCTGTAGCTATAGCAACCTGAGGAGCTGATGCAGCCCATACAATAGGGATATCTCAGAATAGGTAGGATACTGTTAATGGACATATATTGCAAAGTGACTTGTTTTTGCAAGATCTTTAACATAAAAAGCAATCCCTGTAGTGAGACAACTCCTTTAACCAATTCTGCAGTCACCTATCAGGATTAAGCAATATTTTTATGCTTTTGCTTTTTAAAAAAAACATGTTTTATTCAAAGACCAAAATGTTTTTATTAGTCCAATTATTTGACAGGTTAGGCTATGTCGGCACAGCACGGTATTCCAGACGGTACACAGTGCTGTATAGACAGCAATAAAAAATCTGTGCAGTAGTCTGCGATCGGTTTTGAAATCCGCTGGATTCCGGCGAAGTTTAAACCATGTTGCCTATTTCGCGAGATTGCCGTTGAATTCCCGTACAATCAATGTACGGGGCCAATGGCAGTTCCGAAAGCTGACTGCGGTTTTTAGCACAAATCTGCGTCAAAAACTGCGGTCCGGATTTTGGACGGCATTTTAGCATTGCTGTGTAGACATACCCTTACTTGGGTTTGAAGTCACAGGTCCAAAGCCTAGAACAATACTGTGAGAATACTTCTAATAACCTGCCAAAAAAGTCAGGCCTGGTTCACATCTACGTCAGATGTTCCTGTTTAGACCTTCCATTACAGAGGCTTTGTGGGGTTCCTTAAATGACAGACGGTAACCTCGTCACTAGGGTTTCTGTCCTGATGCAGTCAATTTAACAGAAAAACATGCTGCGCTATATTTGTCAGAGAACTCTACGCTGGCAGCTCCAAACAGATCCTCCAATGCGGATGTGAACCAGGCCTTAACTAGAAACATTTTGTACAAAGCCCTTTTTTTTAGTAGTTCTCCTTTGACAGTGAAATATTGATGTGACCTGTTTTATATTTCCTCTGCTCAGGAAACTATTTGAGGAATTATCTTGCAGATTATTAAACATCCTGTGAAATTATAACTAAATCTGTGTTCTTTGCTTACAGTCATTAATTGAGATGCAGTACTGTTGCTTTGTCATGTCTATTGCTGGCAGCACTGTGAGTGAATAAATCTTTCTGTCTCTATATTTACCTTCCCAGATGTTCCAGCCTATTATTTTACTTATCCTCATCCTAGTATTATTTTCTTCTCTTTCCTACACAACTATATTTAAGCTTGTCTTCCTTTTCACCCTCTTTTTTGTCCTGTAACCTTTTCCACCACTTTTATTTTTGTTTTGTGTAGTTATTTATTTTCAGTTTTGTTTGTTTTGTCCACTCACCAAGATAAGAAGTAAAAGAAATATAGTTTCTGCTCCAACTACTGTTAAAGAAAACACTGAAGACTACATACTTGTATATATATAAACCAACAAACACCTCTGGCCGCTTCTACAAGTAAGTTCGCTGACCCAGCTTCTCTTACTCTTGTATCAATTATGTTTTTCAGAGTTTTTTGTTGTAAAAGTGTAAACGCATGCTTTAAGGTAAACTATGAAAGCACTATTTTATTTAAAAATGGAATGTTTTATACCGTCTTTCCCCAAAAATAAGACACTCCTGAAAGTAAGACATAGCAGAGATTTTGTTTAATTCCCGAATATAAGGCACCCCCCAAAAATAAGACATAGCGGAAATCATTAGAGGGTTGAAGGACCTGTGAAGGGGGGTCATGTGATTGTGATGTCACCACAGGTCTCGAACATCCAAAGGAGAGTAGACAGAAAGTACATGTAAGTAACAGAGGGAAGAGGGGGGAGAACAGTGCAATGATACTGACACACACACGCATCTCACAGGATGGCTGATGGAGAATGCTGGGGCTTCTAGTTCCACAGGTCCCAGCATGTCACATTTGCCGTCCTTTGAGATAAGTCACTGCAGCTGCCATAAAATGTCCTTTACATACATATATCCCATGGTTTGTGACACTAAACTTTAAGAATATATATATATTATATATATATATATATATATATATATATATATATATATATATATATATTAATATTTTAGCATGCTATAATTTATTCATGGAAAAATAAGACACCCTCTGAAAATAAGACATAGCACATCTTTAGGAGCAAAAATTTATATAAGACGCTGTCTTATTATCGGGGAAACAGGGTAAAGAGTTTGTATGTGAATTAAAGGGGTTTTGCCACGAAGTGATTTCTTTAGCTAACAGGCTACCACTTCCCTCTTCAGTCTTGAAAAAAGGGGCATTGTGTTCCTGTGTTTAAAAAAACAAGTGCCTCCTCCATTATGTCATCGCACCACCTCCCATGCACACTCCCAAGGCTGATATTCATTATGCAGTCAGCCTTTGTAGTGTGAGAAGCTCTGAGGTCTAGCTGAGCAAACATGGTGTTTGGCTAAACCACAGAAGAGAACTCTGTATTGTAAGTGTTTTCTCACTCTTATCTACTCAGGAGAAAAGAAAAGATCCGAGCAGGCAGTCTTCACTGACTACTGCAGGGGGAATGGCAGGAGAAAAAAGATAAGATGGATTGAGCAGGGGGCTGACTGCACGTTTACTTATATAATTTAATTGCAGCGATTCTCTGGCTCTCCTACACATGAAAGGCTGTGTAGGAATCTCAGAGAGCAATTGTAATATGAGGAGATGGAGTAGTTTTGGGGATGTGACATAGAAGCAGAGCTAGTGCACATGCCAAGTGGAACTGCTCTGCTCTCCCCCTCCTTTCAAAGCTGTTCAGTGCATTGCCATCAGATAAGAAGTGCAAATAACACAAGCGCCAGCCAGGAGCTTAACAATGCTGTAAACAAACAGTGAACACATTAAAAGTAAGTAAGGCTGCAGCTGTGACAGGCTACATTTTTTTTAATCACATATATTTAGAAAAGTGATTAAATGCCCATTTTGGAGGATCCCACATCAACATTACATCGTGGCAAAACCACTTTAAGCTAATAGGAAACCAGTTACATTTTAAATGCTATCAGCATGTTATACAGCAGAAAGAGCGAGATTGATATATTGTTCTGTGGAGAAAGATTCAGTAGAACTTGTATTTTATTCATTTACATCCCTGCTTGTTCTGGGTAAAGGAATCTAGTAGGCGATCTTATCAGTGATTGACAGCCATCTCTGTATATACAAAATAAGCTGTCAGTCATTGATAGCACCACCTACTGGACTCCTTTACCCAGAATAAGCAGGGATTTGAATTAATAATTTATTGTTTTATATGAAAAGATTCAGTAGAAGTTGTATATCAATCATCTCAGTTCTTTTTGCTCTTTAGGGTGCTTTCACACACTGCGTTTTTGGTGCGTTTTTGTGATGCGTTTTTTGTGCAGGAAGGCACAGCAATTAATGCTGTACATTGCTGCACAAAAATCGCGGTAAAATCACGATTTTTGCCGTTTTTTTTGTGCAGCAATGTACAGCATTAATGGCTGTGCCTTCCTGCACAAAAAACGCATCAAAAACGCACTGTGTGAAAGCACCCTTGACATGCTATGAGATCACATTTAAAGGAAACTTGTCACAAAGGTGAAAGGTGTTACAAGTTAGAAATCAATTATTGTGTTTGAAGTCTTGTGGATTCTAAACACAACAATTGGTCATTCACTTGTAACACCTTTCAAAACAGTTAGGGGCTGTTTACATGGCAAGTGACAAATACTGTTCGGTTATGTTTTGCGGCCATCCCCACGGCCGCTGGGGGAGGGAGGGCGACTTTTCTCTGCGATGATCGGAGAAAAGCCCTCCCCCTTCACATTGAGATGCACATATTGCAAAACCGCCGGGCGGAAAACCCGTGCAGTGGGGACTGCTGCACGGGTTTTCCATAGAGCACCATTGTGTTCATTTTCGGTCGTTTTTTCAGGCGGTCTGCAAAACCGCAAACCGCCTGAAAAACCAGCCGAAAACCCATGCAGTGGGGGCATGCCCTTAAGATAACTGAAAGAAGCTTGCTGGCAATAAAGGCAATTTAATTGCTGTGCAGTACTACAAGAGAAAAAATGTGCCAAAACTGCATGGTGTGAAAGCACCTTTAGGTGAGTTTCCACACCGTGACTGCAATATGTGAACACAACCTTTCAAACATGAGTTGGTCAATTCAGGCATAATTAAGCTAGCAAAACTGTGGTACTACTGCTCAAATCATGGGCCATTGTCCAAGACATGCAGGGATTTGTGATCTGTTCCTACGCTAATAAGGGCCCCTCTACACGGCATGGTTTTTTGGACGGATTTTCCAACGGTTTGTTGTTTTAGAATCCGTCTGAAAACCGCCAAGCAACCATCCACATAAACTTTAATAGAAAATCTGTTCAGCAGTCCACACTGAACAGATTTTCTGCTGGATGGTTTTTCAGGCCGCCGCATTCCCAAAAACATAGAACATGTTCATTCTTCTGCACGGTTTCTGCACAGAAAGTTAACATAGAAGTCAAAGGGAACCGAGCAGAGAGTTAGTGAACAGTTTTTGTACCGGTTGTTGGGTGGTTTGCGTTTTTTACTTAACTTAGAAGTCAATGGGAACCAAGCAGAAAGATAGTGAATGTTTTTTGTCCAGGTTTTTGTGCAGTTTGTGCTTTTTAGACAAGAAAGTGGACAATGATGTACTATAGGCCATATATATATGTGTATGTATATATATATATACACCTATAATTTTTTCATTGGAATACATGGTCATTGTGCAAAAAAAGTCAGAGAACGGCACAAAATCTGCACAAAAACCTTGACAAAATCAGTGACAAAAACCGTTCAAAAACCGCGAGCTGCCTAAAAACTGGATGGTTTTAGTGTAAAAAAAAAGTTTAAAAACCGGTTGTCACAGACGTTTCTGCTGCAGTCAAAGCCGAGCAGATTTTGTCCTTTGTCGTGTGAACCCACCCTTAATTATATTCCTTTGGCATGAAGATGAAAATGATATCCATATACAGTACATAAAGCTTCAAAGTTCTTCCACTGAAGTGACCACATCACTATACAACCTGAATATTTCAGTCCCAACCTCTAGAATTTAGCTTGGGGATGAAAACATTTTGGGCCACATGTGTGAAACTGTTTTGGTCTAAAACTCACTTTTTTCCCCATAGAAACCAATGGGCAAAAAAGTGAGTTTTAGACCAAAACTGTTTCATACATGTGGCCCTTTGATTCTTGGTATGTGGGTATGACTGGAGGGTTAATACTACATATGGCTAGTAATGGGAGACAGCTTAGCAGTTAAAGGGATTTTCTCTCCACAATGATTAGCTGCTATTATGTAGGGAAAGGTAAATAAAAACTAGTAACAAATACATTACTGTTTTGATTTTGCTTTGTTCAGGATTTTATCTACTGCTTGTGTACACAAGTTTCTTTTGGTTGCCAACCAACTCTCTCTGCTCTTTCTCTTTTCTGATTGCTTCGTAAGTTGCTATCCAACCATGGTGAATCACTTCCTCCTGAGTGTCATCTCTAGCACAGGAGCTTATTTACCACTTTAAGGGTATGTTCACACGGGGTAATTTCGGCGCTCATTTCTCCACGTATTTGCGCTCTAATACGGGCGAGATGTGTGTGGAAATTACGGTAATCCATAGTTCTCATAGAGAACATATTGTATGCGCGGGGAGATAAGTGACATGTCAATTATTTGCGGCGAATATGCGCCACGAGTACTGAATGTCTATGGGGCCAGCGGGCTACCACCACCTCCCCCCGCCCCCCCCCGCGCCGCGGGAGTGCCCGCGTATTAGCGTGAGCTCCCGAAAGACACGATGTACTGCAGCGCGTACTATACGTGGCGCAGTACATTTTGTGCACATACTCTAACAAGTTTAAACCCTTAAGCTAACAGTTTTTTCCATCATTTTTCACTTTTTAAAAACGTTGAAAAAACGACAGAAAAAAGGTCCCATAGACTTCTACAGTAAAAACGTCCTGTTGTCTCCACAGAACGTCTTTTTTCTGCTTGTTTTATTTGCTGGTTGTCTTTTGAAACATGTTGCAAAAAATTACTGAGCAGGGCAGAAAATGTAGTATTATTGAAGTCTATGTAAAGTGACGGACATTTTTTGGCACGTTTTTTGCCGTGTTTTTTGCAGAAATACATGGCTTATCTATTAGTGTACATCTCTTCAAAAAATGCAGCAAAAAAAGCACCAAAAAATACAAAATGCACCAAAAAAACTGACGTTTTTCAGCAACTTTTAACAGGCAGTGGGCAAAAAGTTTTCTTAACGTTTTTAGGATTTGGTTTTCAGGTTGTGTTTTGTCCAGTGCTGTGTAGACCTAGACTTAGAACTATGTAGCCTTTTACACTACAGATTATAAACCTCCTGCATTCATATAATGGTTACAGGATCCGCTGGGAATAGCAAAGCTGATATGCCAATCACTGCTATAAAACCACCCACAGCCTGGCCAGGAAGTATGAGTCTGATGCTACCGGTGGCTCTGTAAAACAGCATGGTGAGACAACCCTTTTGATATTAGTATCTCTCCTAATTTAGGGGGCTTTATACATGTTATCCTGGTTGGTCTATATTGAGGAAGGTCAGCATGCATAGTGTCACCTTATTATGGCACATATATATAAATTTAGTTGGAAAAAGCACCAGGAGGCTAAATTCTTTTTGCTGAAATACAGGCATCATTGCCCTGATAAATATATGCCTTAGAGGGGTTGTCCACTTTATTGTGTTTTTATTTATGATGTATGTAGTAGGAAATCCTACAATTTTCTAATATACAAGTATAAAAATCACTACTTCTGTACCTCTTTTATGCCACTGTGGTAGGGGTCATGGAATCAGTCATATGACTTTCTGTAATTCAGTTAGCAGCTGAGTTACAACTATGAAATAACTGAATAGGAAAAATGTTGCAAAAATTGTTATTACTATGGTTATTCCAGCAGCTTCTTCACCGTGTGCAGTTACTTGTTACGCTGTCTCTCTAGGGGATGTTATGTTGGTAATAAAGTTAACTGTTAAAAAAACACAACTGTTTCTATTTGATATCATGTTGTTATTTCTAAAGTTTGCTGTATGTAAAAAAGCAAAAAAAATTAGACAAAGAAAAGAATGTGCCGTGTCTTCTCCACAGGCACTGACAGACATGATAAGATGCTGCTGGAGGTAGTAATACTGAAGAAGTTATCTAGATACCGGAGATCACATGACCTGTGTGATGGTCACATACCTAAAACGCTGCTGAAGGTAGTAATACTGGAGAAGTTGTGCTCTCAATAATCTGCTGTTACCTGGATACCAGGGGTTACATGACCTGTGTGGTGGTCACATGATAAGACGTTGGAGGTGGTAATACTGGAGAAGTTCTGCTCCTCTATACACTACTGTTACCTGGATACCAGGGTTACATGACCTATGTGGTGGTCACATGATAAGACATTGGAGGTGGTAATACTGGAGAAGTTCTGTTCCTCCATACACTACTGTTACCTGGATACCAGGATTACATGACCTGTGTGGTGGTCACATGCTAAAACGCTGCTGGAGGTAGTAATACTGGAGAAGTTGTGCTCTCAATAATCTGCTGTTACCTGGATACCAGGGGTCACATGACCTGTATAGTGGTCCCAACATGTTAAGTACTTGGTGCTGGACGTGGAGGTGGTAATACTGGAGAAGTTCTGCTCCTCTCTAAACTCTTGTTACCTGGATACCAGGGTTACATGATCTGTGTGGTGGTCACATGATAAGAAGCTGCTGGAGGTGGTAATACTGGAGAAGTTCTGCTCCTCCATACACTACTGTTACCTGGATACCAGGGTTACATGACCTGTGTGGTGGTCACATGATAAGAAGCTGCTGGAGGTGGTAATACTGGAGAAGTTCTGTTCCTCCATACACTACTGTTACCTGGATACCAGGGTTACATGACCTGTGTGGTGGTCACATGATAAGACGTTGGAGGTGGTAATACTGGAGAAGTTCTGTTCTCACATAACTTGCTGTTACCTGGATACCAGGGGTTTCATGTCCTGTGTAGTGGTCACATGATAAGAAGCTGCTGGAGGTGGTAATACTGGAGAAGTTCTGTTCCTCCATACACTACTGTTACCTGGATACCAGGGTTACATGGCCTGTGTGGTGGTCACATGATAAGAAGCTGCTGGAGGTGGTAATATGGAGAAGTTCTGTTCCTCCTTTACACTACTGTTACCTGGATACCAGGGTTACATGCCTGTGTGGTGGTCACATGATAAGAGCGTTGGAGGTGGTAATACTGGAGAAGTTCTTGCTCCTCCATACACTACTGTTACCTGGATACCAGGGTTACAGGGCCTGTGTGGTGGTCACATGATAAAAGCTGCTGGAGGTGGTAATTACTGGAGAGTTGTGCTCTCAATAATCTGCTGTTACCTGGATACCAGGGTCACATGACCTGTTGTGGTCACATGCTAAGACGCTGCTGGAGGTAGTAATTACTGGAGAAGTTGTGCTCTCAATAATCTGCTGTTACCTGGATACCAGGGGTCACATGACCTGTATAGTGGTCACATGATAAGATGCTGCTGGAGGTGGTAATACTGGAGAAGTTCTGCTCCTCTATACACTACTGTAACCTGGATACCAGGGGGAACATGACCTGTGTGTGGTAGTCACATTACTTATTAATCCATTCAGTTACTCTATGGGAGCCATTACTGTGGACAATAATCTGGGCTTTATCATTTTTTTCTACATAGGAGCCTACTGCACTGATATAAAAGAGGTATCAAGCAGAATTTTTAGTACATATATATTTGAAAATTGTATGATTCCCTATTATACACGTACTAACTAAAAACAATATAAAGTGGACAAACCTTTTAGAGGGGATGTCTCATCACGCTGTTTCACAGAACCACAAGCAGCTTCAGATTCATGCATCCTGTCTCTTCATGCTTAGGCTGTGGATGGTTCCATAGCAATGATTGACATATCAGCGCTCTATTCACATATCTTTTAATTGCACTGACATGAGAGCAGGAAATGTTATCTATACAGCAGAGAGCTTTAGAGCTCAAAGTAAACAAGTAATTACCCTCCTTGGTTTGTTAGAGATAACACACACTGTTCCCAAGCTGCTGCCGTCCTGTGTGCTGACCTGTGGTGACGTCACTCCTGCTATCAGATAACACAAAGGGCCACATGTATGAAAACTGTCTAGGTCTAAAACTCACTTTGTTGCCCATAGAAACCAATCAGGGTGCCCCTTTCATTTCATATAGTGCTCTGGAAAAATGAAATGATTGCTCTGATTGACTGCTACGGGCAACAAAGTGAGTTCTAGACCTAGACAGTTTTCATACATGTGGCCCAAAGAGTGAGACGGGAAGGGCAGGTTGGTAACCTGGGGAAACCTGTGTGCACTCAGAGTAGATAAAATCTCTTATTGCCTCAACAAAGCAAAATAAATCAATATATTTGGAAAAATCTTCATTTACCGTTCCCTACATGTTAAAAAATAATCTTTGTAGTGAGACAACCCCTTTAAGAATCTTCAAGTGTTATAGAATTTCATTATACAACAGATAAAATAAAACCAGATACCTCTTATAAGTTTATTAAATGTTCTATGATTCGATAATCTTACTCAGTACACATGAACACTCTTTATATGTGCTGTATATGTAGATATAAATGTCCTGCCTGTATATAACACATGGCCTCCATAGGACTGCATATAGTGTGCTTTCAGGAGGGTGAGTAATGTGCACAGTTCTAGGCCACATCTGTTATGTTTTTGAAATCACATCACATTTATTCAGTGACACACCCTGAACTTTAGACCGAGTAATGAAACAAAGCTTGAAGGAAATTCCTTAGTAAATCAATGCAAAATGGGAAGGGAATTTTGCAATTCACTGTGGTACTGAAAAGATTTTTTAACAGCTAATAAAAAAATTAACTGATGGAGGCAGATGGATGTTTGCTATAGTTTTATCTTTACTGGGATTTAGCATTTTACCTAAACCTGTAACTGCAATATAAGCACTGTCACATTGCTTCACAAATGTTATTCTAAGGAGGTTCAGCTGCTCTCACTGTTCTGTCATAGCAGAGTCACAATTAAATCAAAAGTTTCTCTGTTTTTTATAACCAGGCGCCATGCAACCTTCAAATTGTACAGAGCCATAATGCAGTACAGGACCTCGCTACATTACAAGGAATAGTAAATATTCCTGTTTACATATTGGACGCATTTTAGGGTCATGCACACATTGGGGCTGTACTGTAGTTATCATAGGAATACATGGGGCGGATTTAGCGTGGGAGAGAACCGCTGTATAGGTAATTTTTAATTTGCTTACTAAGCAGCCGCATGCATTGCAGATGAACACCGGCAAAATCGCATGACTATTAACCATAGTTGCCAACTTTTGAAAGTGGAAAAGCAGGAGACTGAAGAGGGCTACGTGCGTCGCGCTAAAAAATTTGCATGGATACGCCCATCTTGGTGTGACACGCCCCTTCAAAAAGCCACACCCACTCCACCTAACTGCATAACGGCTTTGGAAGAAAGCCAGGTAGATGCCCTTAAAGCCAGGTAGTAGCCCCCTTTATCCAGGTAGTGCCCCTAACAGGCAGGTAGATGCCCCCTTGTAGCCAAGTAGATGCCCCCTTGTTGCCAGGTAGATGCCCCCGGTGTAGCCAGGTAGAGCCCCCTCTGTAGCCAGGTAGAGCCCAATTTGTAGCCAGGTAGATGCCCCCCTTTGTTAGCCAGGGAGATGCCCCCCTTTGTTAGCCAGGTAGTACCCCCTTTGTTAGCCAGGTAGATGCCCCCCATTGTTAGCCAGGTATTGCCCCCATTGTTAGCCAGGTATATGCCCCCCTTTGTTAGCCAGGTAGTTGCCCCCTTTGTTAGCCAGGTAGATGCCCTCCTATGTTATCCAGGTAGTTGCTCCCTTTGTTAGCCAGGTAGATCCCCCTTTTTTAACCAGGTAGTTGCCACCTTTTTTAGCCAGGTAGTTGCCCCCTTTGTTAGCCAGGTAGTTGCCCCCTTTGTTTGCTCGGTAGTTCCCCCCTTTGTTTGCCAGGTAGATCCCCCCTTTGTTAGCCAGGTAGTTGCCCCCTTTGTTAGCCAGGTAGATCCCCCCCTTTGTTAGCCAAGTAGATGCCCCCTTTGTTAGCCAGGTAGACCGTTTCCCCTTTTTGTTAGCCAGGTAGTTGCCCCCCTTTGTTAGCCAGGTAGATGCCCCCCTTTGTAGCCAGTAGATGCCCCCCTTTGTTAGCCAGGTAGATCCCCCTATAGCTAATAAAAATAAAATAATAAAAGCCACTTACCTCACCAGGCTCCCTGCAGCGCAGGCGCACCGGACATCTCCTGGCCGACCGACTCAGCGTCGCAGGGGTAGTGAGTGCAGCCGCGCGTCACACCCCCTGCGACGCTGATCTGTATGTATGTGCATACAGGGGGAGAAGGGAGGAGGGGAACAATCCCTCCTGCCTTCTCCCTGTACGGCAGCTGCTGACTGACTGTGTGGCTGCGGCCACACAAGTCAGTGAGACTCGCCGGGCGGGTAAGGGGCCGCTGCAGCCACTTCACCCACTTGTAGGAATGGCCGGCGCTGGTACGCTACTCTGGCGCCTCGGTCATTTAAAGAACCCCCACTGCCTGCTGGCGGCGGGAGGTTCGCCAACTCTGCCGGGGTGGCAGGGGGGACCCCCATTAGCTGAACATTATAACGCTTTGTTAGGGTATGTTCACACGGCTTATTTTGCTGCGTATTTCGCACGCCGCAATACGGTAATTCATAGCTCTCATAGAGAGCTTAGGCGCCGCTGACAATTCATGTCAATGGGGCTGGCCGGGTGCTGGCCCCCATGCTTTGGATCAGCGCGTGGTTCTGAAACACACGGCACATTGCAGCGCATACTAGACGCACCCCAATAAGCCGTGTGAACATACCCTTATACTCCTTTAGTCTCCAAATTTTTTCGCCTTTTTTACGTGATTTGCTTTATTTTTATGTCATTTTTACAATAGATTTTGTTTTTTAATAATATGAGGGAAAATAGTAAAAAAAAAAAAAAAAGTTGCTAAAGTAAGTTTTGTAATTATGTCACTTTTCTGTCACGGATGTTTATGTATAGGTGGTAGAAAGGTTTAGGGTCAACAAGGGTGTCATGTACACACTCACCCGCACGTGACTGGGGGCCACTGTAATGGAGTTGATTTATTTCCATGTTGCGCTCACCTCTCACTCAGGTGGCCAATAATTCACACCCCAAGACAGTTCCAGCAACCCAAAAATATCCGCTGCCACCACCTTCCTCAATAGTCCAAAGAAAAGGAGATCAGAGAGGAAGGATTCTGATCCCAGAAATATATTTAAAACCACTTAAAGGGTTGCCTCACTACTCTCCAGCAGCTACAGGGTTAAAAACACTTCCTCAAGGTAATGGATACTTACAGCAACAAGAACGAACGTATTAATTTTTTAACATTTTAATACTAAACGATTTACTGTGCTTACATAGAAAAAATACAATAACTAAGAATATGACATACGTAGCAAACAGTTAAAACATAAAAGGGAGAAAACTTAGAAAGTCCTTACTCTTAGGCCTGGTTCACACGGCTTATTTCGGACGTCGGCAAATCCGTCCGAAATAAGTCACAGCCTATTTTCTATTGATTTCAATAGAAAATACGGCTCGTCGTTCACAACGACGAAAAAATTTCCGTCCGGATTGCCGCCGCGGATTGACGACGGCAATCCGGACGGAAAAACAATGTGCATGTCACTTATTTCCGGACGGATTCACCCCCTACAATGATTGTAGATGGTGAATCCGTCGGGAAATCAGTTACAAATACGTGCCACACTTGGGTGGCACTTTTTTGGGCAACTGATTTTCAATTTGATTTCAGAACGTATTTACATCGAAATCCGTTGTAAATACGTTCTGAAATAAGCCGTGTGAACGAGGCCTTACAATGCTTGCCATTCAAATCCGAGGGGGACGGAAGAAAGAAGATGGAACACAGCTCAATCCAGAATTGCACCCCAAATCTATGTACAAAGAACAGACCATTGGACCACGGGTCTTATAGGCACAAATCACCATCTCAGTTTTCCACACCTCCCATCAGCTAACTAGGATAATTAGGCTGCACTTTACTGGCTGGAGATTTAATGAGGTGGGCAGACCCTTGATGCTTAATGAGGACTGTTGCTCACTGTCTCCACTAGATGGCATTCATGGGCTGTGCCTCCGTGTTGACAGATCAATGACCTCTGTCCATTTGGGGACCCGTGTTTATGACTGGGAATTGGTCAGAGGCCAGCTGGGGCTTTGGCCTTCTATCAAGTATTAGTGATACTTGTATATACAGAACTGGTCATAAAAGGCCATAAAATGGATGCTTGGAAGATGGAGACCGAGTTATACAAACAAGCAGGGTAATAGAATTGTCTTAAGGACTATGTGATGTTTCACAGGCCTAGGCTACAAACTCCATTTGAAAAAGGGGGGTGGATGGGGTAATACAATATAAGCATGGCTGAATAACAATACGGAATACACATAATACATACAATTCTTATGACAGCTACAAACAGACCTTATGACAATATCATCAGACCCTGCCCATTTCCTCACAAGGGGCTTAGTTATTTTGTTTTATATAAGGTCAGAAAAAACCTCAGAAGAGGAGTGGGGAAGTTACATAAGCAATTATTTTTCAGATTTTCTCTGTAACTGCGGCTGATATATTAGCCCCACTTTACGAGGAAATAACAGTCTCTTGTACTAACTGCAGAGCTGATCTGGTCTGGGTCAGCATCTGCAAGTACCAAGCCCTTGCAGTCACATGACCGCCAGCATTGGGAAGCCATGAGGCTTCCTGCTGATGTGTATATACAGCACTCATTTTGAACATTGTACATACAGTGATCTGGAAGATAGTGATGGTGTTAAACCATCCCTGTCTTTTCAGTGGAGAGCCCAGCTAACACTGACAGTCAGCTCTCCACCCACACAGCTGTATAAGTAGTGTGCAGCTACTTTCTCTGCAGGGATGTTTCAGAACATCTATGCAGAGATAAACTGCCACTGCCTGGATGTTTAACTTCCATGGGCCATCAGAAACCAGTATTCCCCCCATATTGATAGGATATGCCATCAATGTCCGATAGGTGTGGATCTCACCTCTAGCACTGCTTAGCTGAATGTGGAACTAAGGGGGACATGTATGAAAACTGTTTAGGTGTAAGACTTTCTTTGTTGCCCATAGCAATAAATCGGAGCTCTCCGTTCATTTTTTCAGAGCTCCATATGAAATGTAAGGGGAGTTCTGATTGGCTCATATGGGCAACAAAGAAAGTCTTACACCTAGACAGTTTTCATACAATTCCCTTAATTTCAATAAGAAAGTCCCGACCACCTCTCTGTTGAAAATGGAGAGTTTTCGGGGATCATTCTCGAGAGTGCAGGTGCAATGTTTATCAGTGTTCTATGATTGTTAACCCTTTACCGACATTTGTCGTACTCATACGGCAATGTCGGGTAGGGGTTCCCGCAAATTGCCGTATGAGTACGTCAAGCGATCTTGCGCGCTCCAGGCGGAGCGCGCAAGATCCGGCATTGGAACCGGCGGTATATTACCGCTGCATCATGCCGCATCCCCCACAAACCGGGGTGAGCTCCGCCGCGGGGGATTAAGCCCCCGATGTCGCGACATCGTGGTCGCGAATCGCGGCTGCGGGCGGCAGGAGTGAGCTCCTGCCGCCCGAGATCCGGCGCAGTAATGGCGCTGAGCGCCGCTACTGAGTCTCCTACCAGGCAGCCGGACGCTGAATGACAGTATCCGGGTTGTCTGGTGACGTCACGATGCCCACAATGCATTGTGGGCAGCATGACAACAGTTTTCCAAGGAGAACCCAGCATAAAAGGAATAAGCTGTAGCGAACTCCTATTGCATGAACGAACTAACATCGTTCAAGCCCAATTTTCCCCCCTGGGGGAAAAATGTAAAAATTTTTAAAAAGAAAAAAAAAAAGTGTAAAAAAAAATAAAAACACAAACACAAAAAAAAAAAAAAAAAACAAAGTAAAACCGCCCTTTTCCCCTTTACAAACGCCAATCGCCCCCAAAAAAAATCAAAAAGAAATAAATTTTCCCATATTTGGTAACGCCGGGGCGAAACGAACCCCCCCTTTAAATCTGTCACTTTAAATTAAAACCCTACGGGGAACCCCTAAAAAACAAAAACAAAAAACAGGGCACAAATTGCGAAATTTTTTTTTCATCCTTCACACATAAAATGGAATAAAAAGCATCAAAAACTAATTTTTAAACCCAAAGTTGTAAACCCTTTTTAAAAAATCCCGTCCATCCCACAAAAAAAAAGTCCCCCTTTCACAGCTCTGTATAAAGGAAAAATTAAAAAGTTCTGGCTTTTAAAATAGCGATGCAAAAATTTTTTACAAAAAAAAAAACTTTTTTTTTTAAAAAAATTGTGCTTTCAAAAAAAAAAAACTACATTTAAAAAAAAGGGGATCACCGAATCGTCCCCCCAAACCCCCAGATAAAACTAACTTTTCACGGATACCCGCATGGTGAACCTTTTAAAAAAAAAACACTGCTAGATTGCAGTATTTTTTTTCACCCTGCCTTCCAAAAAACGGAAATTTAAAAGCGATCATAAAGTCTTTTCCCCCTCAAAAATGTTACCAATAAAAACGGTCAACCCCATCCCCAAAAAAAAAAGTCCCCCATGCACCCAAAAAAAAGAAAAATAAAAAAGTTAAGGCTCTCAGAAATGCGGTTAAACCAAAAAAAGTGTTTTTCCTTTTTAAAAAAGTGGGTTTTTTTGTGTAAAAGCAGTAAAACATTAAAAAAAAAATCAAAAGTGGTATCCGGGTGTAATCGTTTTCAACCTGCTGAAAGGAAAAATACATTTTATTTTAAAAACCCCACAAATGACCTTGCTGTAAAAAATTTTTAAAAAAAAAAAACACTACCAGGATTTTCTGTATTTTGGAAAAAAAAGCCCCCACTAAAACCCTTAAAAAAAGTAACCCAAAACATCACAAAGCCCCCCATAAAAAGGTAACCCCAAAAAAAAACCCTCAACTCTCCCGTAAAAAACAAACCCACAAGCCCTTTCCCTATGCAAAAAATTAAAAAAAGCTATGGGTGTCAAATAGGGCAAAAATAAAAACACAACTTTTTAAAAAAACTCCCCTTCTATTGTTTAAAAAGAAAAAAACAATAAAAAAATATATAAAAAATTTTTAAACAAATTTTAAAATTTTAAACCGAAACCCCCCTAGTAAAGTTATCCCGTCATTTATCCCGATGGCGAATCCCGTAAAAAAAGAAGCCCCAAAAAAAATGGCGGAAAATGCGTTTTTTCCCCCTCCATTTCCATGGCCCAATGCTAAAAAAAAACTAAAGGAAAAACCCGGTTTCGGGCCCAAAAAGCTCAAAAAACCCTTATATGAAAATCCCCCGAGGGGGTTGAATCCCAAAAAAAGGGAAACTTTTGGAGTTTTACCTGTTCTAGTACTTTTGGGGGGTTTGCAAGCGAAAATTTGGGCCCCCCCAATATCTGTGCGCAAAAAACCAAATACCTCCCCCCCCTTTGTAAACCCCCCGCCATGGGCCCCCCAAAAAAGCATTTTTGCAAACCCCCAAATGGTTTGGGGATTGCCGAACTTGGGGAGAAATTGGGGCAACAAAAATTTTGGGGGCTTTTTTTCCAAGATTCCTTTTAAAAATTAAACATTTTTTAGCTAAAATTGCAGATTTTTTGGAAAAAAAAATTTATTTTTTTTTATTTTTAGAAACCGAACCCCTAAAAAATTTGGGGAAACCCCTGTGGGGTCGATATACTTTACACACTTCTGGATATATTCCGTAAGGGTTTTAGTTTTTCCCAAAATGGTGTCCTTTTTTTGGGGGATTTAAATTTAAAATTTTTTGGGAAAATTAAAGGGGTCCGGAAACCTTAAAAAGGCCCCTAAATAAAAATTTTAAATGAAAAAAAGGGCCCCAAGTCCAGTAGGTGCTCCTCATAGGCTGGGGGCTTGTGGTTTTACCAAAAAACCCCATGGGCCACAAAAATGGGGGGTTTTCTGAAACAAAAACAGAAACTTGGGGGAAACAATATTAAATTTTTTCTTTTTCCTTTATCAAAACCCGAAAATTTTTTTTTTTTGTTTTTTTTGGGTTTTAAAAGTATAAAAAATTGAAAATCTGCAAAAAAAGTGAAATTTTTTGAAATTTCCTTCCACTTTGCTTTAAATTCCCTGTGAAACCCTAATGGGGTTTAATTTAAAAAATTTCCCAAATTTGGTTTTTTGAATTTCTTTAAGGGTTAAATTTTCTAAAATGAGTCAATTTTTGGGGGGGATCTAACAACAGGTTTAATCAAAGTCACGTTTGAACTGGACGGGGCCCTAAAAAAAGGGTTTTTTAGCAAATTTTCTTGAAAATTTGAAAATTTTCTACAAAATTTAAAAAGCCCCCTAATGCGTAAAAAAAAAAAAACATTTAAAAAAATGAATGGGGCCAAAAGTACCCGCAACATATGGTAGATGCTTTGTTATAAACTATTTTGAGTGGGGAAAAACTATCCCGTCTTAAAATCAGAAATTTTTGAAGTTTAAATTTGGTAAATTTTTCACATTTTTTCACCATAAATTTTATAATTTTTACAAATAAACAATAATTTTTTGGACCCAAAATTTCTTAAATATCCCAAAAACACAATTTTGGGCAAATAGAAAAACAATCTCTTTAATCACAGGAAAGGGAAAATGTCAAAAAATTATTCTCACATAAAGTGGAAAACATGACAGATTTTAAAAAAAGGGCTCCCCCAGAGAGGGCCCAAAACTGGCTCCCCCGGGGGGAAAGGGGGTTTTTAAGGAAAAACTTTTTTTAAACCTTTAAAAGGAATTAAAGAGATTTTTATTTTAAATTTTAAAACGCCATTTTGGGAGCGCGTCCCACACAGGGAAAAGGACAAATACCCGGTTTGGGAAATTTTTCCGGTTTTTTGTGCCCAAGGGACACTGCCACGGGCAGGATTGGCTTTTTCTCCACGGGTTAGGCCCCCCCCCTTCACAATTTACTTTTACCAATTCCAACCCAAAACCCGGGAACCCCCCAATTTGGGTTTTTTTGGGGCCCCCTCAGTTTTTTTATAGCGGGCCCGTGCAAAAGTTTTTTCGGGTGTTTTTCCCCCTGGTTTTTCAAAGTTTTTCGGGTGGGTTTCCAGACGGTTTTAAAAAACCGGTCTGCAAACCGGGGTTTCGGGGACATCCCCTTTTAATTACAGGGCCCAAAATAAAATGACACTGATAAATGGGCTAAAAATAGTCCCGAGGGAGAAGGGCCCCGCCCTCAAACTTACAAACTACAAGGAAGGAGGAAAGGAATGAAGTTATTTTTTTATTTACTCGTCCCCTTTCCCCGCTCCTTCAAAACCCGTTTAGGGCTTCCCCGGGGTTTTCTTTAAATTTTTTTTCTTTTTTTCTAAACTGGGATGTTACCCGGCCCCTGGGAAGCCGCGGGTTGGCCTTGGGATTTTTCATTTTCCCACTTTTGTTTGTTCCACCCTTTGGGAAAAAAACAAACTCTGGGCCAAATAGCCAATCAGAGGCCCGGAGAACTCCATTTTGGGTTTAAAAACCCGAAGGGAAAAAAAAAAAAGAAGACAGAGAGGGCAAAAGGTTGGGTTTGAAAAGGAGGAGTGGAGAAAGTTGAGCATAGTTTTTTTTTTAAAAGGGGGTTAACAAAAAGCTTTAAACATTTAAAATTTTTTTTTCTGAAACCCCGGGGACCCTTTTAAAAATAAATAAAAATGATTGGTGTGGGGTAACAAAGCAGTTTTCATCCACATCATGGCTGCGCATATTTGTGGTCCATATATTCCTTCCACTAGACTCAGGGATTGAGACTGAATTCTGTCCTATTAGATCATTAAATATTTTCCTAGTGCTTGCTTTCCTGATGTCATAGGAGTTGGCGCTAAATAATATATTTTTAAAAAATCTGTTTATGTTTATACCAAGTAACACTGGGTGGGTACATTGAGCGAACCCAAAAACAACAAAAGTTTAGGTTTTCAAACTAGTCTGGGGGATTTGTTGCTTATTTTCGCTATTGACTTTAAAAGGGGGAAGCAAAAATTTTTCGATAAATTTCCCTAATTTAAAAAGAATGAGGGTTTGTGAACAACAAAAAATCTTAACCTTGGGAGAATTTTTAACTCACGTTTTTTCTTTTTTAAATACAGCAAAAACCCAGGGCAGTCCCGCAACCCCGTCCCACACCAAAGCTCCATGGGTTTGGTGTAGATTTATTTTTTCCTTTTTGGGGGATTTTTTGGGCTATATGCGAGCCCGTAAATCTACAAAATTTAACATTTTAAAATTTTGAATTTACGATATTTAGCTTTTGGGGGAAATTTTAAAAAAGGGGGGTAAATTTTTACATTTTCCCCCGTTTGGCCGAGCGGGCATTTTCTGTTTTTTTCCCAGATAGGGAAAAAAGAAATTGGGGACTTTTTTTTTCCCTAGTTTTCTAAAAAAAGGAATACACTCTTTACAAAGACATATAAGTTTCTGCCAGCATTTGGGTGCAAGGTTAAAGGGGGAAGGGTAACCGTCAGTACTCAATCTGACCACACACTTGCAAAAAAATTGGGCTTCATGGGTGTCCAATTTCCCAAAAGGGAAGTCTCTTTTTTAAAGATGAAGGGGATCAAGGGAAGGGCCTTTCCCAAAAAGTTTTTCCCGAAAAAAAAGGGGGTCTTGAATATTGGAAAAACTAAAACCATGGGCCTGTGGTCTGATGAAACAACAAAAAAAACTTATTTGTTTCAGATTGGGTCAACCAGGGGAAAATACAAAGATAAGTTATCTTTCCTACATTCCCAAGGGAAGTGGTGGGAAAAGTTATGGTTTGGGGGTCTATTAGTTTCCCCCTGGGGTATGGGAGCTACAGTACCCCTAAAATGACCCAAAATGTACGGGGAATACCCAAGCTACAAAGATCACCTTTTTCCTTTAGAAAAAGGTAGTTTTTTCCAACGGAAAAATAACCCCAAAACACACCTTTCCCAAGACCAAACCCCTTTTCCTTTCTAAAAGGAAAAAAGAGAGAAAGGGGCCCGGGCTGGCCCAAACATGTCTTTCCCAAACCCATAACCCTATTGAGCATCTGTGGGGGCCTTTCCCAAATGGAAATTTGGGGGAGCACAAGGTCTCTAAACCATCCACCATTCCGTGATGTGCATCACGGAAAGGGGTGGAAGAGGATTCCCCGTGGCTGCCCAACCCCTGAAGCTCTAGGAAACCTATGCTCAAAGGAAAAGTTTTAAGGGAGTGTTTAAAAAAAATTTGGGGGCCCCACAAAAAATTTTACACTTTGGGCACAAATTTTTACCAAAATTTTTTCCCTTAAAAGGGGTAAACCAATTTTTTTTGCCAAAAAGGTTTTTAAAAAAGGGGGAAAGGCCCGCAGGTTTTATTTTTTTTTTGAGGGCACAACCCAAATTTAAAACTGGGTTAAAACAAAACTGTTTCACTGACTACTTTTCATTGTATCAAAATTGGGCATATCTTCAGTGTTGTCCCATTAAAAGATATAATACATATATGTACAAAAATGTGAGGAGTGCACTCATCTGTGCAAGATACTGTATGTTCTCTTTTTTTTGTTAACCAGTTTAATGGAAAAAAAAAATTTCTTTAAAACCCCGTTTCAATAAAGCCTCATAATTTAAATTAAATTTTTATTTTAACTTTTCCCCTTTTAGACTGATTAAAAACATACAAAAACCCCGGTTTTGTGTTACACTTTTTTAGTTATTTTTTATCATATGCAATATAATTACTGACCAAGCTATGTTTAGAAAAAATTATAATTTTATCTAGGGGCTTTGTTTACACACATTTTTCCGAACCGCTTTTGGATCCGGGTTTTGCGCAAGCAAAAGTGGATCCGCAAAACGGAATTTTAACAAATTTTCAGTGTGATTAACATTTCTTTCAATGGGGAAAACGCATTGGGTGTTCTCCGGGAAATCGGCGATTGGGCCCTTTTTAGAGCTCTTCCCCGGGACGCGCTTTTCGGATCCGCTTTTAAAATTGACATTTCAATTTTCTTTGGGGTTCTACCCAAGTTTTAAACCCATAGGGGAAAAATGGGTCCGCCTTTTTGGCACCTGTCCAAAAGCGTCCACACTGTGGGAAATTATTGCGGCTTTTAAAGCAAAACCGAAAAAGGGTTTTCATGCACCCGCTGATGGGGGTTTTAGGTGGGGCTTTGGGTTTTCCCGGGGCGGGATCGGGGGAAGGAGGGCTTGCGGGGCCCGGGCCCCAGACAGGGCCAGCAGATGATGGGCAGGAGGGTGAATGGGGGGGGGAGCGGGCCCTAAAAACAAAATTTTAAAAACATAGAAAACAATTTCCCAAAAAAAAGTAACCCGGGTTTTGCCTTTTTCTTGGATCCGTTTTTGTATCGTTTTTTATTTCCCCAAAAACGGGTCCTTAAAACGGACCAAACTCGTGTTTAACAAACCTTGTTCTATTAAAAAAAAAATAAAATAAAAAAAATTTTTTTCTCTGTGTTTTTATATATTTTTCCTGATTTTTAAAAGGGCACCTTTCAGGTGCTTTTTTGCTTTCCCCTTTTGAGCAAAGGATGGAAAAGGGAAGATAAACTGAGCCTGGGGAAAAATTTAATTATAAATAATTTTTTGCCAAGGGGTTTCTGAAGAAAAAAACAGAGAAAAAAAAAAAGAAAAAAAGTTTTAAAAACTGCTTACCCCGGCCCAAAAAAATTTAACTAATAAAATTTTCGTTTTTCTTGACAAAAAAACCGATGCAGGGCAAGGTAGCAGTACTTTCACTTTTTCCTCTGCTTTTTATTAAGAAATTTCATCCAAAAACTTATAAGGGGGTGGGCCACAAGCATATTAAAAATGCGAGTTTTGGGTTCCCGTATAAAAAATCCGGGTGGAAATTTCCTCGTCATTTGCATGGTTTTGGGGGGCGGTTTTGTTTGCGGTTTTGCCCCTCATCCTAACCATTAAAAAATGCACACCTTATCCCCCAAAAAATGGGCGGAAAATTGGCAAAACTCCCGTTTTTTTGGGAAAGCCTGGGGGTGGAAAAAACCATCCGGCAGAAAATCCATTTTATGTAGACTACTGAAGGGGGTTTTTTTAATTTAAAACTATGGGGGTTGGGTTTTTGTTGTTTTTCCCGATGGTTTCCAAATTTCCCCAAACCCTTTTTGAAAATCCCCCATTAAACCATGCCCCGGGGGGACGGGGCCCATACCCAAAAAAAACACAAAGCTCCTTTCTTTACTTTGTCACATTTTTGGGGCCCCCAAAGGGAAGGGGACAAAAACACCGCCCCGGGATTTTCTTTCATGAATAAAATTAAAAATTTGGGCATAATAAAGAGGGAGTGATTTAAAAAAATATCACCCATTTTGCCAAAGCAAACATCCCAAAACTCAAAAATCCTTCTAAAATGATGGGCCCCGATTCAAAAAAAATCCTTTTGCAAATTTTTTGAAAATTTTTCACAAAATTAAGGGTTTTGTTTGGGGCATGGGTTAACACTGTCCCCTGTAAAAGGGAAAATATAAAAAGGTTTATTTTCAAAAGGAAAAATTTGGGTGCCTAAAAAAAAACTAAAATAGTTTTAAACGAATTTAAAATGGTTGGGGGAAAAATGTCAAGTTTCTTCTTCCCTTTCTTTTAACAACAAACAATTCACAAACAAAAAGGGGCCCCTTTTAAAACTTTGACATAAAAAATTTTTTCCAAAAAATGCATACTTTTTTTTACACATTATGGGCGACATGTTTCCATTAAAGGGCTTTTCGCCATTTTTTTTTCTTTTATTTTTGTGGGAAAAAACAAATTTATGGGCCCCATTTCCCCTATATAAATAGGACTGTATTTCACCAAAAATAAGGGCATTTCTCCCCGGCAGGACACATTTTGGGAAAGCGCCTAAAAAAGGCGCATCAAATAACTAAAGCAAAGAAAAGCCCATGCTTTTAGGGTTTTGCTTTTGCCCGGATTAAAAAACATCAAATTTTACTATTTCCAAAGGGAAAACCACCTCCCAAATTTTTTAAAAGGGGGCCTTTTAAAAACCATTTTCCCCACTATTCACTCATTTTAATGCGTGAATTTTTTTTCCTTGGGGGTATTTTTTTTTCCCAAAAAAATCGTTTTTATCCAATTTTCGGGCAGGGGGTTTTACGGGTTACCCAAACGGACGAACTCCCGCGACACGGAGGGGGGGGGGGCAGCAGCCCGCCGCCCCATAGAGAACCCTTTTAACTCAGGGCAAAGAAAGCGCCACGAATAAAGAAATGTCATTTAAACAAAAAGCACGTACAATATGGGTCGTAAAATTTTACACCCGGAAAAAGGAGGCGGGAATTCCCCTAGTTTCCTTTGAAACTTTGGAAAAACCGTAATGGGAAAGGGGTGCAATTTTGCTTGTTTTAAAAAGCGCAAGTACGGGCACAAAAGCGCCCCAAAAAAAAGCCGGTGAACACACCCAAAAGGTAAAAAACGCTCTGTAGTCCCACAGAAATTTTTTTTTGGGTCAAATTTTTGCTCCTGGTATGTTTTTAAACATGTTTTTCAAAAAAACCCAAAGCAGGGCAGAAAATTTTTACGTTTTTTTTTTTACTGTTTTTGACATTTTTTTATGAACGGTTTTAGGACTTGGTTTTCAGTGAGTTTTTTGTCCAGTGCTGTGTACACCTAGCCTTATTTTTAAAAGTAGCAGAATATTACAAAAACTTGGCAAAAATAAAAACAGTTTAGTATTTTCAGAATCATACTGAACCACAATGGGTTTTTTTTTCAATTCCACCCTACAGATATTCAAAGAATTCTTTTTTGTTCCCATACACTGGATAATACATTAAATGGTATCAATAGGAATACAAGTAAACAAAAACAAGCACTCGTATAGCTCTGTTGATGGAGAATCAAAATCAACCAAAAGTTATGTCTTTTGGAATTCGGGGTTAAAAAAACAAAGAACAACATGGTGGCATGTGAGGAATGGGCAAATGTTTTTAGGGTTGGGAAAGGGTCAAAAGAAACAAATGCTTATTGAAAAATTCACAAACCCAATCTTGTTAAAAGGACCAATATATAATTTTGCAGGCTCTGAGGGCGACATGTATGAAACTTGGCGCCTTGACACATTTTTCCTATGTTAAATGCGCCTGCATACATGAAAGTGGTTAATGTGCGGTCGTAAATATCACCTAAAGTTCGAGACGCTTCACATCTGTTTTTGGTGTATTAGTAATGGAACTTTGGTGCATTAGTAATGCGCCAAACATGTATTTCAAAAATCAATTAGGCTGTGCACATCTATATATTTTGAAAAACGTAAGCATAGGTGCACACTGAAACATGTATTTGACATACAGTAATTGTCGGAACACCACAGGTCTTACTAAGACTTGTAGTGCAACATGCAAGATCACTACCATTGTTTCTAGTTACTGACATGCTATTCTAACACCATTTATTTTATTTCTAGCCTGCTGTGATGTGTTTGTAATCACTGATTAATATTGCGCTAACTCTATAAATACACAGTTGAGAACGGGATTTATGTTAGATGCAGTATTGGTTTAATTAATTTATATTATTTAATTTTAAATTAATTTTAGATTATATTAATCTTACATTTTATAGGATATAATTTTATTTTTTTGGGATGTTATATAATTTTATATTATATAATTCATTATGAAATTTAGATAATTTAATTTTCTGTAGTTTGATAATTATCATAAATAACTTTTTGTTATTTTACTGGTATAAGTTGAGAAATAAGGGACATCTTTTGCCCTAAAGGCAAATCTAGTTCCATTATGACAACTCAGGCTCAGGCAGACCACATTGAAATAGGTCTGCCTGTTTGAGCAGTAATGCGTCTAGTTTTACCGAACCACATTCATATATGTGTCTAATAGTACAAATGTAGTGTGACATGCCCCCAGAACGCCCCCACATCTTTGTGTCAGGCCAGGCGCACAATGTGCCAAACATGTTCACTCGACGCACCATACATCAAGAAATTGGGTGGAGTAATCACTTTTACCGCTTTTAACGGCAGAACATTAAAACTGACACCTTCATACATGTCGCCCTAAATGTGTATGCTACATATGGGGCGATTGTTGACTTCATCAAAAGCATTATAGTTATAACGCAATAAAAGTCAATTTGTCACATATGTATATCACTCTGAATATCTATACTGTGAGAAAAATGAGTCTCTGGGGTTAAATTATTAATTCTGGTTTGCTAAATTGCTTTGTATATAAATATTGTTTATGATGTATCATGTTGCAGTCATTGTATCCTGTCATTTTATCATGTCTTTTGTGGAGTTGTTGCAGTCATTGATCCCAGTGGGGGGTTGTGTGGAAGGCACAGTCCTAGTGGATCCTTATGGCAGCTACTGGGACCCTGAACACAGGGGATATCTGAACACATGGAATAGGACAATGAGAAGAATTATACATCAAATCTTGGCCACAATCCATGTTTTCATAAGTCACTTATGGGATTATGGCCAAGGAACCCAGCCACACCTCCTGTCTTGTTTGTGAGAATTTTCAGCTTAAGGGAACCACAGAAATGGAAATCGGCTCAAATTATGAATCTGTCATATTCATATTTGGTATACCTTGTTTGGTAAATTCATTCTTGGAAACTTGGCAGTTGTGATATTTGGCAAGGAGACCCATATGAGGAGTTATGGCGGAAGCTGGAAATTATGACTTCCTTAGCATGTAATTAACCATCCCCTCTGTAACCTGTAAGCAGGAGGAGGGGCTTCTTGTTTTCAGTTTCCTTAAAACACCTTTGGCTGTCACAGATGAGGTTCAGATCCAAGAGTTACCACCAATATTAAGTCTGTTCGTTTATCTTCAGTGCTGCACTCCTCAGCGGGCCCTTTTTGTACCAATTGAATTGGGGAAGGTCTGTTTTACGTTACTTTATCCCTTTTGTTTATATATTGTTCTGCATATTTTATGTATGTTATCTTGAAATTTTTGTAACCAAGCACTGAACCTTTGTATTAAAGCTTAAAACATTAATATTTTTGCCTTGTTGCCCTGACAAGCTCTTTATATCTCCGAAAATAAGTGACACTGATGTACAGACAACGTATGATTATTTTTTTTTCCTTTTTACTATCTTTTAAAGATGGTGGCAGTGTACAAATATAACAGTAGTGATAAAAAGAAAAGTTTTAGGCCTGTTTTACCATCACGATGTGCAAGCAGACCCAAAGGAATTCGTTTCACAATGGATACCAATGGTGACTGGAACCCCTTTGCTCAAGGGTCCGCGGGGGATTTTTTTGCTGTTTGTCCCGCTTTTTGATAGAAAAGATAGTTCAAATTGCTGCGCTATTTTTTCCGTTATTGCCGACAGAACCTGGGACAGAGTTTCTGAATGGAGCCTTCATAGCTAAAGTGAACCAATCCTTAGGTATTGGGATTTGTGGCATAGAAAGTGATTGGCCTATTACAAGTTGCATGTTGTTAACATCATGTTTGGACACATTTAATATGGAAGCTATGGCAGAATTATCATTTGCCATAAGATTCTGGCGTATATGTTTTTCACAACATTTTTTTGTGTTTTAGACAGTTTTTATAGACTTCAGCAATGCGTCTGACAAAAGGGGCATAGCTTTGTGGAATGGGGAAGTGGTTTAATGTGCCATGCCATATGTCAAAAATGTATCAACATCTTAACACAATTTTTGGCACTAGGTTATTCCCAAATAAAAAGAAACTTTTTGTTAAACATGATTTATCTTATAGCAGGGGCAATTGAA
>JAODAL010017069.1:0-78842 GCA_025379985.1 Phyllomedusa bahiana
GCAAAACCACAGCACAAAAAAAGAGGGCAGACAGGGGGAAAAATACATTCTGGAGGGGGCAAAAAAAGGAGTAGCCACAGAGTGGGACAATGACACAAGGGGGAGGTCACGGCAGCAAACCAAAGCAGCAGCATGAGGTCAGAAAATGGCACAATACACATTTGGAGGGGCAAAGGCACAGCCACAGCACACATAAAGGCCCAAACAGGGGGAAAAATGACATTCTGGAGGTGGCAAAACAGGATTAAAGGGGGACAGAGTGGACAATGAACAAGGGGGGGAGGTCAAGGCAGCAGCCACAAGCACAGCAAAGGTCAGGCATGGACAATTTACATTTTCGGGGGTGGCAAAAACAGGGTAGGGCCCCCCAAAAGTGGGACAATGACACAGTGTGGAAGGGCCCCGGCAGCACCACACAGCCAAACATGAAGGGCAGACAGGTGGGTTGGAGGTGGGGGGCAAAAAACCAGTCCCCCGGTAAAGAAGGGTTGGGGGCGATGGAGGAAAAATGGACAAAATGTGTGGCATCAAGCGGGGGGGGCATCAGAATAGTGGGGTTTAGGCAGGTAGTTTTTTAACCCAGACTTAAATTTTTCAAGTTTGGGTGAAAAACGTTTATGGCTGGTGTAGTCCTGGGCCCTAAAAGGGGGTTTTGGGTTTCTGGAAATCCTGGGGGCCCATTTCCCCGCCTTTATTCAATCTTGACAAAAGGGCCCCTCGTTCCACATTTTCCCGTGGAAATTGGGTTCCCTTGGGGTAAAAAGATGGCCCCGCCCCTTTAAAAACCCCTCGATGGGCCCCACTACTGGGCCGGGGGGGGACAGCTTCTCCACTTTCCAAAATCGGGAAGTTGCCGGGCCCCACATCCAGTTTGGCTGGGCCCCGTATCCCGCGGATCTTTTAAAATGGGGATGGGAGAGTGCTGTCCAATAAAGGGCCCCCACCTTTTGGTTCAGGGACTGCTCCAGGTCCGCGCTGCTGCGTGGGGACCAAAACCCGCCCACTAGGGGGGGTGAAGGGGAAACTGCCAAACAGTGAAATCCCGAAATTAGGTTTTCTGCGATGGAGCTGGTAAATGCTCCACCCCCCCCCTTCCCCCCCACCGCCCCGGGGAGAAATACGTGAGCCTGAGGGAAACCCCCGGGCGGAACCCCGCAGAGTAGGGAGATGCCGCAATTTTAAAAGGGAGCGGCCCAACTGGGGGGTTTGGGGGGGGGGATTTTTCCAATAGAAATTTTAGTTTGTTCCCCCTCTCAATAGCGGGGAAAAAGGGTCCCATTTTGGGGCCGGTAACCCAGGGTCCCAAAAGGGTGGAGAGCCCGAAGTCATCCCTCTGCCGGGTTCTGACTATTTTTGCTTTCCCCTAGCCAGGCCCCAAATAAGCATCTGCGGGCCTTTTGCACAAGTGACCCCCCGAGGGGGTCCCAGCCTCCATTTCCCCCTGTATACTGCCACGGGGCTTTGGGGGCATCGCCTCGCTTCCTCAATTTTCCCTCCACCTTCCTCCCGCTGCTCCTTTCTCCTCCTCTCTTTTTCACCTGGGTAAAAATTTCCCTCATTTCAAAAAGAAAAAATGCTCCCGCCCAATGTTTCCCCCCCTCCCCCCTCCATTTCATCCCCCCGGGCCCCATTGGGCCCCAGATGTAGGCGCCCCTCTCCATCCCCCCGCCCAGACAGATTTTTTTTACATTTTTCCAGGGCATGAAGCAGGGAATGACGTTATTTCATCCCGTGGCCCCGGGGCTTTACAAATAACCCTCGCCTCCTCAAAAGGCCTAACAAACGGCAGGGGGTCAGCAAGAGCTGCCCCCTTGCGGAAAATCAAAGTTACACAGGGGGTTTCTTCCCGTCTGCCTTGGGTAAACAAAAAATCGTTTAATGGCCTTTCTCTGTTTTATCCCCCCCGGGTCCAACATGTGCACTGGAATTTCCAACGGGGAAACCTTTGCAAAATCAGAGTGTGTTGGGGGGGCCGTTCTGCCCCTGCAAAACCCAGGGGGGTGTTCCTGGGTTTTTACGAATGGATAAAGGCATGCACATTTCCCCGGGCCTTTTTTAGAATGTTCTGAAAATCGGTGGGAAACTTCAGGGAAACCTTTTTTACAACCAATTGAACACTTCCCCCATGCCCGGGGGCCCTTGGGCCCAACCCTCCCCCGGGCAGGGGGGAAAAACCATGTTCCTCCCCTTGGGCCCCCCTCACCATGGTTCCGATTTTCAAATTGGCCCGGAAAAGCCCACATCATTTCTTTCGCATAAACCGGGCGTTCCCCCCTGTGTGACTTTGTTTGCCCAGGGAAGCCGGTGTAAACTGCGTGACACCGTTTGCCCTACACATGGGTATGATGGAGGGAGTACTTGGGGGGGCGAATGGTGGTGGTGGTTTGGGGGAAGGGGAGGGGACCTTGGCCAGAGGGCAGTTTTGGGCAATGGAGGAAAAGCGGCTCCCTGTCCAAGTTGTTGGTGTGCCTGGGCCGGGAAACAAAAATTCCCCAGTGGGCCGTAAAAAGGGCAGGGAACCCGGGCCCCCAAACCCTAGTTACAGCTCCAGAAGCCCCCCTGCCGGGCACCTTGGAACCCAAAAAGAAAAAGCTTAAGGGCTTTGGGCC
Organism: Phyllomedusa bahiana; assembly: GCA_025379985.1. NCBI lineage: Eukaryota > Metazoa > Chordata > Amphibia > Anura > Hylidae > Phyllomedusa > Phyllomedusa bahiana. The sequence goes on from JAODAL010017069.1 coordinate 2,610, forward strand.
CCCCTTCTGGTTTTACTATTTATGAAGTGCTGGGACTTGCCTTTTTGGAAAAGAAATTACGGCCCTTTGGGAAATCCCCCATCACGCCCCGGCACAAGCCATTAGTTTTTTTCTGAAAAGGTGGGAGATCCACCATTTGGGAAAAGGGGGGGACGCAGTCCAAAAAAACTTTGGGCAGGAGCACGGTCACTTCTGCCCTTAAAGGGGGTTGGACGCATACTGTTTTCCCCTTTGCAATTTGCCTCGCGGGAAAAAGACTTTTTTTGGGCCATGGGGGGGAGGGGAGGAGCAGGAGCATCGGGCCGGGAGATGATGTCAAAGAGAAAAAAGCTCCCCCTTCCCGCAGAGGTGGTGGGGCCTTTACTGGCTGCAATGGCATGCGTCCACTTGGCGCGGGTGCTGTTGCGGGGGCGGCAAAGGAAGGGAAACCCCCACATCTGAGCCAAAAAATTTTTTTCCCAGGCCCCCGGGGGTACCCGCAAAGTGTTTTACGCCAAAGGGGGTGGTGCCAAGTTAGCTCCCGGCCCCCCCCGCCCTTTACTTCTGCCCACAGATTCTACATAAAACCCATAACGGCTCCTCCTGGGGGTTTAGCAAAAAAAAATGCCCCCAAACCCCGAGTATCCCATTTTTTCCCCAACGCCCGCAACCCCGGTTTACTAAATGCCGCCGCCCGGCCCCTGAAACCCCCGTGCCGCTACTTTCTTGGACCTGCGAAGGGGGGTTTTTTCCCCCCTGGCCCCTGGGGGGGGGGGGCCCCACCTCACACTCTGCTACCGCGGGCTCCCCGGGCCCCAACCCGAACCCCCCCTTGCCTTTCTGCGGCCCCCTGCCCGCCAAGCACGCCCCTTTTCCGACATGATGAAGCCCTTTTCCCCCACCGGCCCCCCAAGTCCCTCCCGGGTAAAATCATTAACTATTTGTGTTTTTTAACCCTCACTCTTTTCCTCATCACCGGAATTGGTATGCAGAGGCGACCCCCACAACCCTGACCTTTCCATCCACTCTCCCCAAAAACCATAATTTGCCGCCTACTGCAAGAAGCCGGGATATTGGGCCCATTTTCTCGCTGCCAAGTATCTGCTTGACTGCCCACCTCATATTGTTCATCCCGCTATATAGTGCAGCTGAGCCCCAGACCACGATAGTAGATCTACAGCTGAGGGAACCGACCTTGGGGGGGGGGACGAGGCGGTGGTTGAGGTACAGGTGAGCCACTGACCACCTCCTTCATTGGAGGCCCATTCACTAAGGGTTGTGTCAAACTGTTCCCACCAGGACTCTTGGCTCGGGTAGTCAGATGAACCTATAAAGAACCCTTGAGTTGGTGGTAAACACACGGCCAATAGATTAGACCGGTAGTTCTGTAGTCACTGAGTCACCCCTGTGTGCTGCGTCCTGTGCGCTGCGTCCACGAACGTTTATGCCACTGCCACTTGCATAAAAAGAGCCAGCCACCATCTCTGTCAGACATCCTGTTTAAGCGCAAAAATTTACAGACACGTGTTTAATAAATATCAGTAAAAGATAAATACACACCCTGAAATTTCTCCAGAAATAAACCCCAAAAAACAGGCTTAATACCTTTGGATATTAAATACCATACAGAAAGGAACAGATGAAATTTATGGAGTATATTTTTTGTGTGTTTTTTTTTGTGGGGTGGGGGGTGGGGAAAAAAACACATTTTTCTCCAAATAAACCCACAAACAACAGCTTACTTAACCCATGGATATTAATACCCAAGCAGAAAATTAACAATGGAAATTGAGGAGTATATGGGGCAGAAATTACACCCCCACAGGACTTTAGGGAGAACATCCCCACAAACTAAAACAAAATGTGTAACAACGAACCACTTTGGAAACTCTTGGCCCCAGTCTCTGATAAAAGCAGTTCTTTTAGAATGATTCTAGAGCAAGCACAGCTACAGAACCTGGTTGAGTAGAGGTGTGCAACCTACAGCTTACGCTTTGGTGGTCTTTCCCCCCAATCACTGATAAAAGCAGTTTGCATAGAATGAGTTGAATAGACAGTCATGTACAGCGAGAATGCATATGCAAGGAAAGACTGTGAGAAAGTGAGATTATTTTAAGATGGCGTCCGCAGGTTATGGTGCTGAGTGACGTAACAGAATCACCGCGTCACTGATGGCTTAAAATTCTGCACATATGTTCATTGAGGATGTTGCATTCCTTCCTCCCACATTTCTCTGCGTCCATATTCACACCATTTGCCTGCAGGCCATTTTTTACCAATAAAAAAGACGCTTCTCCTGCAATCACCCTAAACTTCGGCTTCGTGCATAACCAAAGTTTTCCTGAAATTCTAAACCAATTCCACTTCATTAGAATCGATTCGCCCATCTCTAGTCTGGACCCATCTGAAGTTTGCCAGAGAGCATTTGGATGATCCAGAAGAGTATTGGGAGATATGTAAATGTCAGATCGAAACCAAAGTCAGAACTGTTTGGTAAGAAACACAGCTCGTCGGCTGGAGAGAGAGAATGCAGAGTTAGTTATCGCAAAGAACACCACACCTACTGTGAAGCATGAAAGGTCGTAACATCATTGCTTTTGGCTTTTTCCACTGCAACAGGTACCAGGTACGAATGATCTGTGTACATAAAGAATGAATGGACGCATATAACCGTGAGATTTTGAGTCAACACTCCATCCATCAGCAAGGGTGCACTGAAGATGAAACGTGGCTGGGCTTTCAAGCATTACAATGATCCCAAGCACACCACCAAGGCAAACGGAGATGCTTCGTAAGAAGCATTTCAAGGTCCAGCGGATTGGCCTAGCCAGTCCTCCCAGATCTCAACCTATAGAAAACCTTTGGCGGGATTGAAAGTCCTCTGTTTGCTCATTAGATAAGCCCCCAAAACATCACTGCTCAGAGGGAGATCTGCATGGAAGAATGAGGCCGACATACAGCAACAGTGTGTGTCAAAACCTTCTGAAGTACTTACAGAAAACGTATTTTTGAGACCTCTGTCATAGCCAACAAAAAAGATATATTAAACAAAGTAATTGAGATGAACTTTTTTGTATTGACCAAATACTATATTCCCACCATCAATTTGAAATAAATTCTTTCCAAATCATACAATGTTATTGTTCTGATTGTATTTTTTTTTCACTTTGGTCTCTTCATAGTTTGATGTCATGACCCTATGATGTCAATTACAGCCACTCTCATCTTTTGTAAGATGGGAGAGAACTTGCACAATTGGTAGCTGACTGAATACAGAACAGGGACCCTCTCTGCCAGAGGTGGAACCTGCAGCTGAGGTCTGGAGCTCTGCAATGCTTCTCTGCAAGAATTTCTTGGACCTCATAGATGTCATTAGAATCCGCTGCCAGAAGAGATGTCATGTTTTCTTGGGAGAAGCAGTTGAAGACAAGGGACTTGAGCAGAGAGACATGGGAGGAGTTTGGGATTCATATGGATGGGGGCAAATGGAGTTTGTAGCAGATAGAATTGATTTGTTTGGTAACTGAAAAAGGGCCTAGGAAGCGAGGACCCCAACTTGAGGCTGTGAATTTTGAGGTGGACATATTTCACAGACAGCCACAACTTATCTCCAGGATGGAACATATAAGGGGCTTCTTCTCTTATCTGCCTGTAGCTTGGCAAGGGAGGATGCATGGAGGAGAGACTGCTTTGTATCCTACGAGATACAGGACATTTCTTTCACCTTGGTAAACACAGCAGGAACACCCAAGGCGGTAAGCAAAGGTAGAAAATGGCAGGGATGTCGCCCATAAACCAGAAAAAACAGAGGAGCTCCTGCAGAGTCAGAATCAAGATTCTGTTTGTACGCAGAATATCAGCCATGGAAGAAGGTTTGGCCCCAAGTTGTCCTGATGGGATGGGGAAAATGGCAAAAATAGTTCCCAAGGAATTGATTTACGCTCTCTACTTGTCTGTTGGATTAAGGATGGAAACAAGAGAGAAGTCCAATTTGACTTGTAGTTGGGAACTGTCATGCCGCTGCCCGCTGCTTGCCTGCTTACCCGTTTCTGTGTGGCTTTTTCCCATGCTGGCCTTGCTACTCCACTATCTTGTGGCTACTGCCATCTTTCCTTCTTGCTATATATAGAGAATGGAAATATCCTGATCTTATTTATTCCCACAGTGTGCAGTGGGGTTGGGCTTCCTCTGACAATCTCCTTTCATCTGTGAAAGGCTGCTCCTCCCCACACTCCCGGCCTGATCCTTGTTAGTGTTTGTACTTGTTTGTTTCTGCCCTGCTGGTGCTTCTTTGCGTGTTCTCTGTCTCTGTTGGTTCCTGCTGTTGCCTTGTTGGTTACTGCTTGTATCCCTGCTGGTCTGTTGTATGCTCCTTGCTTGTGTGTGCTCCTAGTTTGTCTGAGCTCCTAGCTTGTGTGTGCTCCTAGTCTGTCTGAGCTCCTAGCTTGTCCCTGGTCTTGCTTTTATACTTTGTTATATATCAGCCTGTTTTCCTTCCATCAGGCCTTCTCCTTTGACCTCTATCTGGCCTTTTTGTCTGTTTAGTTCTGTCCCTTATCTGTTCAGTTCTGCACCTGCATGTCTCTATACCTTTCTGCTTTATCTTGTTCCTATCTTCTGCTGCTGCCTAGCATTGGCACCCCTGACATGCCTGGTCAGCTACCACTGTCTGGGTCTGCTCGCTCCCCTTCAGAGCAATCCCAGAAATGGTCCATTGGGTCCAACACTCGCTTTACCCATTTCCTGCCATTGAAATAGTTACAGGAGCAGAGTGCACACCAGAATCTAGAGACAAATTGAACCCCTCGATCAGACATAATATGAAGAGGAAGTCCATGCAGGTGGAATATTTGCTGGAAGAAATGGGAGGCGAGTTGCGGATCAGTAGGTGGACCTACTGGAAGTGGCACAAAATGGGAAATCTTAAAAGAACGATCTGTGACCAGTGTGATTAGAGTAGGGTGGTAAATCCATAATAAAATAGATGCAGATGTCTGCGGGCTTGAGATGAGATGATTTATTGTGGGAACAAGTGGAACAGGAAAGAACAGAATCTTTGACATTTTGAACAGGATTAGGTCACCAATTATGTATCAGAGTGGGTGTTCAGTGCGGCACGGGCCATAATTACCCCAAGGAGAACTCGCTTGTCCAACTGAAATGTGGAGAGAATCACCTTTGTCAAGATGAATCAGGCGTGGATCAGCCAAGATTTCCACACATCAATGCCTGATGCTTCAGATTAGATCAGCCATTCCGCCTCACACAAACTTTGACAAATGAGTCTGGATTTTTCTGGCTACCTGCCTCAGCTACTATTTTGATGCTGCCACCCACCTGGTGCAACACATCTGCTGCCAGCTGCTCCTTCTACACCCACCATTTTTACCAGGGACTGGTATTGCCACCCACCTCCCCACTTTTCACTGGGCCATTATGTAGCCTTCTGATGCTGCTGCCACCTTACCACTCAGGTCTCCTTACGTTGCTGCTGCTGCTTCTGCTGTCACCTCCAGTCTATTTCACCATGTCACTCTCTGAATTGTTGCTACTGCTGCTGCCACCACCTCCTCATTATGTCACCTAGCTGCCGCCACCTCAGAATTATGTCATTTTGCCATTCTCCAGCCTGATGCTACTGCTGTTGCTGACACCACCTCCTCGCTGTGTAATTGTGCCTCTCTGTGGCCTACTCACGTTGCCGCCATCTCCACAATCTGTCATTGTGCCACTCTCTGGCCTACTCATGTTGCCGCCACCTCCACACTATGTCATTGTGCCACTCTGTAGCCTACTCACGTGCCGCCACCTCCACAATCTGTCATTGTGCCACTCTGTGGCCCACTCATGATGCTGCCAACTGTTCACTCTCTCACTCGATCACTCTGTGGTTTCCTAATGATGTTTCCACCCTCCACCATTCTATGACATTGCCACTATGTTTGGTTTTCCCCTTCTTTTAGTCTGTCAGAAGGAATGAAAAGGACAAACAGAACTGATTGTGTCTTCAGAAAAGCCGTAAGGCCAGTATGACAAGGTCCTTTGTTTGTATCATGATTGTCTGATGGTTAGGTAGCCAGAAGCAGGAGTGGATACAAAACACAGAAGACATGCGAATATTCCATGCTTCTTTTCAGCTTTAGCAAAACTGATGGATTATTGAGCTATAAAAGGAAGGGCAAAATGATCAGTGACATCAACGCAAAATTACTGTTGACACCCTCTTCACTTTTTCGGGTGGAGGGGGGGTAGCTCTACTTGCATCAGCGTTTAACAGAACAGGTTCTGTCATAATCTGTGGAATCATCTGATGAGGGTTTAAAAAAAGGAGTGCGCCCCTTTGACGCTATAGGGGGAATCTTGGCCCCTTTTTCGGGTTCTTTCCTTAGCGGGGTGCGACAGTACCCTGTCAGGTTTTCGTTCCCACTTAAGTTTTTTGGCAGTTTTGACCCCCAAAACTTCCCATAAAGTGAAGCGTTTAGCGATTCTAAGAGGGCCCTGTCTTCTGCAAAACATATAAATCCCCAGCATTTTTTCAATACCAAACCTGCCCCAATGCTATTTTGGCAGGGGTTACTTATTCAATAACACCATCCCGGCCTTTTGCACCCGGGGAAATAGCTGTTTTTTAACTTAAATTGTCGGGGATATTTCGGAACAAACAGCAAATCAAATTTTTGTAAAATTTTTGTCTTTTTCTAGTGGTAACAAAAGAAAAATTCCAGGGTTCAAAAAGCAAGAAAGGCCAAAACCGGGTGATGGGCAGCTATGTTCTGCAGAATTAAAATTTTTTCTTGACACTGGCCCTTTTGGGCGGGTCCCTAAAATTCGCAGTATGTTTGAATTCTGGGGGGCAGGGTTTGTTGGGACCCAGGGCCCAAATTTGTAATATGCCACGAAAAATATTGGTTTCCCGGTCACACGAGAGATGACAAATTAAACCCATCCCCGGGAGCGGTTTTTTTGGGCAGGTTACACTTCCCCTGCAGGGTACCCCAAGGGTCACCCCCCCCTGATGTGACAGCAAAGATGCAGCGAGGTACAGGAGGAGCAGGCTGAAATGTGGTAGTTTGGCAGGCAGACGGGCCCGGGGGCAGGGGCAAGCAAAACAGGTCAGGCCCACTTGGGGAAATGTCAGGGAGAAGCGGCGGGCAGGAATATTTGGGGTCACAAAAGTAGAGAGGGGCAAAAATTTGATTCTAACGAAGGGGAAATTTCTTTTTTAGAATTTGGGAAAAAACCTTGGGTTCGGAACGAAACAAAATTTTGGGGAACTTGGGGGACGAAGGTGTTTTTTGATTGTTAAAATGGCTGCAAAGCACATGGCGCTCCCTTTGGGGCAAAGCACTCTGGGAGAAAAAGGGCATAGCCAGCATGACTTTTCAAAAGTTAACCCAATCGGACCGGGGGGATTCTGTGACGTCCCCCGGCACTTATAAGCCCGAGCCCCCCCCTTTTGGGAGCTCAACTCCTCCTGTACTGACGGGGAAGGGTGCTGAGGGGGTGATAGCCTTTCGAAGAATGATTTTTTTTACAGCGATTTCTGGGGGGTGCCCTCACTTGTTCAGGACGTTCTCTGAATTTCTTTTCTGATTTTTTGGGGTATTGGATCTGAAATCCTGTGTGGGGCCATGCAGCTGCATTAAAATTCAATATCCAAGGGGATCAAAGGCCAGTTCCGGTTTATTCATTTAAAGAAACACCCTTTTTTAAACAATACAAATTCCCAAATTTTCTTTTTTGGCTGCTGAATTCTATTGCGAAATTTTACATCCGGGGGTTTTAATTAAGCGTTTTTTTTGGGGTTGGTGTGGGAACAAAAAAAAAAACCCTTTCTTTTTAAACCCAAAAAAAAAATTTAAATTTTTTTGGTTTTAGCCTAATTCCCAAGCAAAGGTTTAATTACAACTGAAATCTCTTTTTGTGTGGGTAAAAAACACGAAATTTGTAACACGCTACGTTTGTGGGGTTCAATTTTTTGGGCGCAATTTACTTCCGGGGGAAAATTAAGGTTTTTTTTTGCTGGTGTGCTGACAAAAAAAAACCCCGTCTTTTTAAACCCAAAATATAAAAATTTTTTTTTTGTAGCCAAATTCCCCAAGAAAAGGCAAAATTAAACCTGTATCTCTTTTTGGGTGGGGGCTTTAAAAACAGGGAAATTGTAACACGCACAAAAGTTTTTGCGGCCTTAAAACCCTTTTGGGCCCCAAATTTACACCCAAGGGGGTTAAATTTAAAGCGTTTTTTTTGCGGGTTGGCGGGACAAAAAAAAACCCGTCTTTTTCCCCCCCAAAATTATAAATATTTTTTTTTTTTGGCAAAATTCAAAGCAAAGGCTAATTTAAAAACTGTATCTCTTGTTGTGGGTTTTAAAAACACAAAAATTTGTAACCCCTCTATTTGGGGTTTCAATTTTTTGGGGCCCAATTTAAATCCGGGGGGTTAATTAAGCGTTGTTTTGTTTGGTGTGGGGACAAAAATAAACCGTTTTTTTCAACGCCAAAAAAAATTTTTTTTTTTTTGGGTTTCCCCAAATTTTCACAAGCAAAGGCTAATTAAAACCCTGAAATCTCTTGTTTGTGGCAAAAAAGGAAAGAAAACAACGGCCCAAATTTTGGGTTTAAAAAAGGGGGGGTTTTTTTTAAAAAACATTTTTAAGTTTTTTTTTCCTTTCCGGGTTTCAATTCTTTGGGGCGCAAATTTTTAAACCCCAAAAGGGGTTTTTTTTTAAGGTTTTTGGTTTTGCGGGTTGTGCTGAAAAAAATAAACCGTTTTTTTTCAACCCCAAAATTTATAAAAATTTTTTTTTTTTTGGTACCAAATTCACAAGCAAAGGTTTTTTTTAAAATGTTTTCTTTGTTTGTGGGTAAAAAAACACGAAATTGTAACACGCTACTGTTTTTGGGGCGGCTAAATTTTTTTGGCGAAATTTAAAAACTTCCGGGGTTTAAATTTAAGGGCTTTTGTTTTGTGGTGTGTTTGCCCAAAAAAAAAAACCTTTTTTCAACCCCAAAAATATATTTTTTTTTTTTTTGGTAGCCAAATTTCACAAGAAAAAGGCTAAAAAAACCTGTATTTTTGTTTTTGGTGGGTAAAAAACACGCAATTTTAACCGCTACTGTTTGTGCGGCTAAATTTTTTGGGCGCTTTTACATCCAGGGGTTAATTAAGCTTTGGGTTTGGGGTGTCTGACAAAAAAAAACCGTTTTTTTCAACCCCAAAAATTTTAAAATTTTTTTTTTTGGGTACCCAAATTCAAAAGGGAAAAAAAGGTAATAAAAACTGTTTTTCTTGTTGTTTTGGCGTAGAAAACACGCAAATGTAAAACGCAACAAACCTACAAGTTTGTGCGGCGCAACTCTTTGGCGAAAATTTACATCCGGGGGTTTTAATTAAGCGTTTTTTTTGGGGTGTTTTGACAAAAATAAACCGTTTTTTTTCAACGCAAAATTTATATTTTTTTTTTTTGGTACCAAATTTTCCAAGAAAAGGGGCAAATTTAAAAAACTGTTTTATTTTTTTGTGGCTTTAAAAAACACGAAATTTGGGTAAAAAACGGCTCCCTATTTTTGGTGCGGCTCAATTTTTTGGCGCAATTTCCATCCGGGGGTTAATTAAGGTTGTTTTGCTGGGGGGTGCTGACAAAAATAAACCCCCCTTTTTCAAGCCAAATAAATATATTTTTTTTGGGTAGTTTTAATTAAACAAGAAAAGGCTAATTAAAAACTGTACCCTCTTTGTGTGGGGGAGAAAAAAAAAAAATTGTAAACACGCTACAAAGCTCCCTGGGTTTGGGGGTTTGGCTCAATTCTTTTGCGCAATTTCCATCCGGGGGTTAAATTTAAGCGTTGTTTTGTGGTTGTTTGAAAAAAATTTAAAACCTTTTCTTTTTCAACCCCAAAATTATATATATTTTTTTTGGTACCTAATTCACAAGCAAAGGCAAATTAAAAACTGTTTTCTTTTTTGGTGTGGCGTAAAAAAACACGAAATTTTGAAAACACGCTATTTTTGTGCCTCAATTTTTTGGGGGCAATTTACATCCGGGGTTTAATTTAAAGGTTGTTTTGCTGGTTTTGCTGACAAAAAAAACCGTCTTTTTAAACGCCAAAAAAAAATATTTTTTTTTTTGGTAGAAAAATTTCACAAGCAAAGGCTAATAAAACCTTTTAATCTCTTGTTGTGTGGGTAGAAAAAAAGAAATTGTAACACGTACAAACCCTATTTGGGTTTTTGGGGTTTGGGCCCCAATTCAAATTGCGGAATTTTAAACACCCCGGGGGTTAAATTTTAAGCGTTTTTTTGCTGCTGGTGACAAAAATAAAACCGTTTTTTTCAAAAACCGTTTTTTTAAACATTTTTCTTGTGGGCCAAATTCACAAAGCAAAAGGTTTTAATTTTAACCCTTTTTTGTCTTTTACATTTAGAAAAACACCCAGGGGCTTTTTAAACAAACCATAAAAAGAAAATTTTTCCTGGCCATTTGTGGAGCGCAATTTATTTTCCAAAAGGGTTTTACCCAAGTTGTTACGGGGTTTTCATTTGGATTCAAAAAACAGGGTGTATATTTACCCATATACTTTTTACTTCATCAAACGTGTCTTACTTTTTGGGAAAAAAACAGTATGTCGAAAAGGAGGTGGGGGGGTTTCTGAAAACTGCGAGTGGCAGTGGCACAAACATTTTTTGAAATGGGCCCAGGTCGCAGCACAGCGGGGGGACGTCGCAGGGGGGTTTCACTGGGTGAGGCCACAACGCCGCTGTATCTAGCGGCCGTGTGTTGTTCAGAAAACCCAAGGGTTTTTATTGGTTGACTAGGTCACCTCTTCCCCCCAGATGAAAAATTTAAAAACCCCGCCAGAGTCGGTGGGAACCTCGCCCAACAAACATTAGTTGGAAAGGGGGGGGGAGGGGTCAGGGGCCCTCCCCGGTAAAAACCCCCCGCCCCCCCTGCCCCATCCTTTCCCCTCACCCCAGGCCCACTTTTGTGGTCTGGGCTCAGCGCCACATATAGCGAGGAATAACAATTTGAGGAGGGTTTTCCCAGCACAACGTGGAAAGGAAAAAAAAAGGGGGGCCAAATCCCCAGCTTCTTGCAGTAGGGGGCAAAGTAAAAGTTTGTGGAGATTTGGCATGGGAGGTCATGGGTGAGAGGTCAGCCTCGGTTTAAACCAAGCCCGGTTGATGAGGACAGTAGTGACAATGAAACAAAAAAGATAAATGATGTAGCCGACCGCACTTGGGAGCCGGGTAAAGAAAGGGCTTCATAAACGCCCGGGGGAAAGGGGGCCCGTCAGCTTGCGCGCGGGGCCGCGGCGCAGCCGCAAGTGGGTTGTGTGGGCCGTGATCAGAAGGGGGGGTTAGCAGCATTTGTGGGGTCGGGGCCAAGGGGGCCAGGGGGGGGTTGAAAACCCGTTCGCAGGCCCAAGACAGTAGCGGCACGGGGGCTCACAAAGGCAGCGGGGGCGTAGTCACCATAGGGAGCTTTGGGGGTTTAAAACCCCTTAACCCCGGTGGTGTGCAGTTTTTTGGGCTAAAAACACCGGGGGGACCCGAAAATGGGTAAAAATGTGGGAATTTTTGGGCAAAAGTAAAGGGTTTGGCCAGGGAGCTAACTTTGGCAAAAGGGGCCCTTTAAAACCACATGCAGGTCACCCTCCGGGGGCCTGGGAGAAACGTGGCTCAGATGTGGTGGTCCATCCCGCCGCTGCAGCAAACACAAACGGCCCAGTGGCACCAAAGCCCTTTTTTAGCCGTCCAGGCTCCAAACCCCCTCTTTAAAAAGGAGCTGTTTCTCTTTGAAATCCTCTTCCCCCCAGATTTCTCCTGCTCTCGCTACCATGGCGCCCGCAAATCCCTTCAGAGAGGCGATTGTAAAAAAGACAAAGTAAGCTCCAAAAAACCCTCCTAAAGGGTGCAGCAGCCCGACCGTGCTCCCCGTCCAAGTTTTGGGACTGCAGTCCCTCCCCTTTTCCAAAAGGGGGGCTCTGCACCATTAGAGAACTAATGGGGTTGTGCCGAGCCCCAGATGGAAGGGTTTCCCAAACCCTTTTTTTCTTTTCCAAAAAGGCAGTAAACCCGCACTTCATAAAAAATTGGAAAAACAAAAGGGGTTTTGGGCCTTGAGCTTATCGGTTTGTTTAAGGTACAAAAAGGCACGCGGACGTCCCGGGCTTTAACTACGGTTTTTTTGGGGGGGCCGAATAAAAAAAAAAAGCCTTTAAAGGGCCCCCTTTGGGTTTAAGGGCTTTCCCGCCCAGGGGACACCAACAATTGGGAAAGGGGACGCCGCTTTTCCTCCACTTGTCAAACGGGTGCTCCTCGCCAATGTTTCCCCCCTCCTCCTCCCCCCACCACCCACCAAACCCTCTCAGCCTCCACAATACTGCTCCATCATCCCCCTTTTTTTGGGCACGCGGGTGTCACGCAGTTCTAACCTAACTTCCTCGGCGAACGAAGTCCCCCCAAAGGGGGGAAAAAGGGTTCCGCTCAATGCAGCAAGGGAAAACGATTGTGGCTTTCTCCGCGCCAACTTTCAAATTTGGAACCCTTTGGGGACGGACAATTGGGGGGGAACATTTGTCCCCCTGCACCCAGGAGGGGTGGTCCCTGCGCCCCCGCATGGCGCACGGGTTTAATTGGTTTTTTAAAAAGGTTCCTGAAGTCTTCCACCGATCTTCAGAAAAATTCTGAAAAAGGCCAAAGGGAAATGTGAAAGCACTTAAAACCTTCGTACAAAGCCAGGAAAAAACCCTCCTCGAGTTTCAAAGGGGAGAACGGCCCCCCCCAAAAGCCTGATAAGCGATGTTTTCCCCCCCGTGGAATTTCCCGCCTGCACATGTTGGGAACCCCACTGTATGAACAAGAAAGGCCATTAAAGATTTTTTGAAAGATCCACCCGAAGAAGTACTCCCCCGGTAACTTTGATGTCAGCCAGGGCAGCTCATGCTGACCCCTGCCGTTTGTTTAAAGGGCCCTTCGAGGGGGGCCCGTTATTTGCAGTCGCCAGGACTACCCCGGGTGAAAAAGTCATTCCACTGCTTCATTTCCTGGGAAAAGGGTGCTGAAAAATTTTGTTGGGCAGGGGGCTGGAGATGTGGCGACACTTTCTCGTGGGCCCCCATGAAATGGTGGGGACGAAAGGAGGAGGAGGGGGAGGAGGGGACCCTTGGGGGGAGAAGCAATTTTCTGGTGAAAAAAAAATGGGTTTTCCCCCCAGGGACAAAAAAGGAGGAGCAGGAGCAGCTGGAGGAGGTTTGGGTGGGATGAGGGAAAACGAGGCAGATACTCCCAAGCACCGTGGCAGTTACATGGAAGGGGGGCAGGGAGGCCCCCCGGGGGTCCCCTTGTGCAGATTCCCCCCAAAAGCTTATTTTTCCTGGTAGTGACAGCCCGAATAGTTTAGCATCCCCGGGGGAGGGATGAATTCTGGCTCTCCACCCCAATTTGGGCCCCCCGCTACCCCCGGGCCAAAATGGGAGCCTTTTTTCCCCCTATTGGAGGGGAAAACAAATCAAAACCCAAAAAGGGAAATCCCCCGTAATCAGTTTTGGGGGGGGTGCCTTTGGCGGGCAACCCCCCCTCCTCTGCAGGTTGGCCGGGGGGTTCCTCAGCGCCCCACGGACACTGCCCCCCCCCCCCGGGGTGCTGGGGGGGAAAAAGGGGGGGGGTAGGGGCTTTCCAGCTCCATCAGCGTAACCAAAATCTGGGGTCACTAATGAGCAGCTTTTCCTTTTTTACCCCCCTTTGAGGAGGGCAGTCACCAGCAAACAGAGGGAGCAGGACATGGAGCATTTTCCCCGAACCAACAGGTTTGGGCCTACTTGGCGCACTCTGCCACCCCCGTTAGAAAATCCGCTGGGTACGGGGAGCCAAAAAAAGGGTGTTTTGGCCGCCCAAATTGCCGAGTTTGGCAGTGGAGAAGCGTCCTGCCCGGCCCTTAGTGTGGCCAGAGCGGGTTTTTTCGTGCGGGGGGGGGGCCCCTCGTTACCCCAAAGGGGAACCCGCCTTTTCCACGGGAAAATTTTTTAAGATGACCTTTGCAAGATGAATTTGGCGTTGGATCGGCCGGATTTCCACACACCAAAAGCCTTTGGCCCCGTCTGGGTTCAAACTACCTGCCTTCCCCCACTATTCTGATGCCGCCACCCCCCTGATGCCACACCTCTGTGATAGTTTCTCCCCTCTGCCAAACCCCCTTTTTTACCCCGGGACTGGTATTGCCACCCCCTCAACACTCGTCATTTTGCCACTCTAAAGTGGGTCATTTCTGCTGTGTTTGCTGTTCCGGACATCCCCACTGTGTCCTTGTGCCCCCTCTGCGGGGTGGGGACTGTTTTTTGGGCCAAACCCCCCAGAAATTTTTCATTGTGGCCCCTCCTGACCTCATGCTGGGGTTTCCCGTCTTTACCCCCCCTCTCTGTCTTTTTCCCCTGCCCGACCTTTATGCTGGGTGCCCCCCCGGACCTTCCCCCTCTCAGTTTATTTTTTTGCCCGCTCTGGGGGCCTAATAAATAATTTTTCCACCTTGGGAGAATGTTTATTGTGCCCCTCTCGACCTCATGCTGCTTTCGTGACTCCTGTTGGGGCCCTCCACACGTGTCATTTTGGGGGGGGGCCCCTGGGGGGGGGGGGGAATTCCCCAAAGGGTGCTGCCGTGGGCTGCTGCCGGTTTCCCCCCACACTGTGGCCTACTCCTGTTTTTGCCCCTCCAGGGAAATTTTCAAATTTTTGGGGGCCCGGGGTTTTTCCTCAGTGCTGCCGGGGGGTGCGGCCTGCCCCTCCCAAAACTGTTTCATTGTTGGGCCTCTGTTACCCCTTTTTTGCGGGGTTCTCCTGCGTTTCCCTCCACACTGTGTCCCTTGTAAACCCTCTTTTTTCCCCACTCCTTTTTTTCCACTTTCCCGAAATTTGGGGCATTTTTGCCACTTGCCTGACCTCATACTGCTGCCGCTGTGACCCCCACTGTTTTGATTGTTTCCACTCTGTGCCCCCAAAAACTGTTTTTTCCCCCTTCCCTAAATTTTTCATTGTGCCACTGTCTGCCTCATTCTGCTTCTGCCGTGACCTCCAACCCGGGATTTATTGTGCCACCTGTGGGGCCTAATACTGTTTTTTTGCCGCCCTTAAATTTCTTGGTGCCCCCGGCCCGACCTCATTTTCGGGTGCCGCCCGTGACCTCCCCCTTTTGTGATTTTTGCCCCTCTGTGGCCCTAAAAATGTTTTTTCCACCTCCCCGAATGGCCCCTTGTTCCCCTGTCTGACCTCATTTCCTGCCGCCCCTGACCCCCCACCCCTTGTGATTTGCCACTTGTGGGGGCCCAATATGTCTTGCCGCCTCCATTAAAGTCATTGTCCACTGTTGACCCTCTACTGTGCTGCCGTGGGCCTCCACCCGGTTTTCATTGTGCCCCCTCCCTTTTTCCCAATTGTTTTTTCCGCCTCCATAAAGGGCATTGTGCCCCGGGCCCGGGCCTCATTTCTGCCCGCCGCCGTGACCCCACACTGTGTGATTTTGCCACTCTGTTTGGCTTAATAATTTTTTTTTCCCCCTCCAAATGTCATTGTGCCACGGGTGACCTCATTTGTTGCCGCCCTGACCCCCAAAACCTGTGTTGTTTTTTGCCCCTCTGTGGCCTTTAAAACTGTTTTTTCCCCCCTCCAAAAGCCATTGTTTCCAAATGGGGTTTTTCCCCGACCCATTTCTGTGCCCCCCCGTGACCTCCACCCCTGTGGGGATTGTGGGCCCCTCTGTGCCCCAATTTCTGTTTTTTTTTTCCCCTCCATTAAAAACTTGGCCCCTGTCTGCCCCATACTGCTGCCGCCCCCTGAAACCCCCCCACTGTTTCATTTTGGGCCCCTCTTGGGTAATATGTTTTTTCCGCCTCCATTTAAAGTCTTTTGGTGCCACTGCCCGACCCCATATTGCCTTTGGGCCGGGGGAAACCCCCCACACGTGTGAATTTTGCCACTTTGGCCTAATACTGTTTTGGGCCCCCTCCGAATGCCATTTTTCCACTGTCTGACCTAAACTGCTGCCGGCCCTGACCTCCCCCAAATGTGTTTTTGTGCCACTCTGTGGCCTAATAAATGTTTTGGCCCCTCAGAATTTTCTTGTGCCCCCTGCCCGCCTCATGTGCTGCTGCCAGGCCTCCACACTGTGGGGATTTGCCA
The DNA here is from genome assembly GCA_025379985.1 of Phyllomedusa bahiana. NCBI lineage: Eukaryota > Metazoa > Chordata > Amphibia > Anura > Hylidae > Phyllomedusa > Phyllomedusa bahiana. Next base: position 18,762 of record JAODAL010017069.1, read on the forward strand.
CCTGGGCCTAAAAAACTGTTTTTCCGCCTCCCGAATGTCCCTTGTGCCAAATGCCTGACCTTTGCGGGTGGCTGCCGCCGGGCAACCCCCCACACCAAATTTTAAAGTTGCCCCCGATTTTCAGCTTGTTTTTTTTCCGCTTTCGCTAGCCCTGCTTTTTTCAGGCTACATTCCCGCTTGGGGTTTTTTTGGTCAGTTTTGCCCCCTTAAGGTTTTCCCCGGGGAAATTTTTTAGGAAGCGATTTAAGAGCGGGGGCATTTATGTGCGTGGCATACTTAAAAAACCCCCCCTTGTTTGAAAACCAAAACCCAAACTCCCTCTCATATTTTTAAACATGGGACAACGTTTACGCACCCTGGGAGGCTCTGGGGAAACCTGGAAATAGCTTTTTTTTTAACGTGATTTGTGCCGGAAATAATTCGGACCCAAACGGGAAATTTGTCGGAAAAAATTTTGGGGAAGTGACCGAACCGAATTTTTGAGAAATACGGCCATCTTAGTAAAAGCATTGGCAACATGGTCGCAAAAAGGGTAAAGGGTTTTTCCACAGAAAGTACACCAATACATTGGCAGGAAGAGCAGCGGGTAGTGCCTTAATAAAGGATCAGCTGGAAATCAGCTGAGTGCTGACACTTTACTTTTCTGAGAGTCTGTGTGTGTGTGCCCTAAGGAGCAGTTATACATGCACCAGCGAGCAGCAGGGAACGAGAGTGGAGCAGGAATGGGGAAAGGTGAGTGTAGTCCCAGGGAAATGGACCGACGGTCCAGGGTCCGGGACGCTCATGAAAAAAAAGTTATTTTGACTAGGTTCGGGGAAAAAGGTCATTGACCCGGGGAAATTTTTTTTTGTTTGGAGCCTTGAAGAATTTTTTCTCTAGAATGAGGACAATGAGCCTTATCTCATCGGATTTTCTGATTTTTCTCTATAACGTAATAGGAAAATAGTCTGAACTGAATGGACGTATCTTTTTTTTAGACTTATAGACTATGTAGTGATTATGTAACTATGAACTATTGGAGCAATATAAAATATTTTTACTCACAAACAGGTAGGATACAGCCACCGAGATACCCCACCCCCGGATCAGCCCGGAGGGACCCGAAAATCCGGTAGTAATCCAATTAAAAGAAAACAGCTTGTCCAGCTCAATCCAGGTAGGGGAAAAAAAAAGTAAAAAATCCCTTTATTTATAAAACTTTTTAAAAGCGAAAAAAACAAACCTATGCCGTGATAACACCTAAGCGTTTCGGAAAAAATATCCTTTGCTTGGTGTCAAAACTAAAAATGACAATGATTTATATGGGAAATACCTAGTCCATGATCTAATAGGAAATTGCTATTTAACCCAGCATCCAAAAAAAAATTTTTTAAAAAATCCTTGATAAAACCAACAATGGTACTCAGTATTGTATAATATGTCATGTCTCTTTTTAAGCCTAGGGGATAACGTGAACCCCTTGGTGACCCCCAAAAGCCTCTCTTTTTAATAGTTTTTTGCGATAATCCCCCCCTTTCCCACAGGTCTTGAACACCCCCCAAACTAACATAAAAAAACCTGCGTATCCCCTGGGCTTATCAATAAAGTTTTAGAGGCCAAGTTTCCTACTTTCGGCAAAGTATGAAGATAAATGGCGACAATTCAAAATTTTTTAAATGCAGTGAGTACTCCTATGTACTGAAGAGGGCATAAGTGCAGGTTATCATATATACAACGTTTTTCGTTTGCAGTTTATTAAGAAAAAATTAAAATTTTTTTTTATGTGTTGTAATTCAAAAAACTTTGAAACCCCTCATAAAGCACGTAGTACATGATTCCACTTTTATATGACCCTTTCTGTGTAAACCAACAAGAAGTTCCCCATTGGACTCTGAAAAACAGATAGGGATAACAGAGAACCAAAGTCTGCCTTTCCGGGAAACTATTTTTAACCCTTTTCCTCCCCAAAAATTCTTAATATTCTGCGACAAAATAAAATGGGAAATTCTTTTTTACTATTTCTACGATTTTTTTAAACTGAGGACTAAATTGGGTAGAAAATACTATATTTGGCATTTGACTTCCTTACAAGGGGGGGTTTTCAAATCTTCCCTTTTATCCTACCCCTTTTTTTTTGGCTCTATTTATATTCCACTGGGGGTAACTCTCTGAGCCCAAACAACCCCAAACCTCCCGTTTTACTCAAATTTTTTTCCGGATAGAACAATGCTTTTTAAACCTCATTGCTCTCCACACGAATATTCTTGATAACATGGGATGGGTGACATAACCGGCTTTTTGAATCGAATTTCTAGCTTTAGACTTGCGATAAGGAAAAAAAATCAATTCCTCCCTCTTTTCCCTTCAAGTAAGCTAGATAGTTTATTATTTATGTTGCCATTCCCCTCGTTTAAAAAAGGAGGTTCATGCCATTTGAATTGGACATTTGTAAATTCAAAGCTTCACTCTCCCTTTCCCCCCCCCCACCAGGGAGGTTCCCATATAACGACCCTAGCCCATGTGGGGGGGTACGGGCAATCTGCGGAAAAGAAACCCTTTCTCCCTGCTCCTGAAAATGTTTGCCAAAGAGGGGGGGAAAATTTCGCCCCCCATTGACAACCCTGGCACGCACAAAAAACTCCTAACAAACTGAAATAGTTGTGTTTTCAACAAAAGTCGGCCCCCCCATTACCACAAAATCTTAACTTTCTTTGTATTTGACTAAAACACAAGATGGGCTTTAGGAACCCCCAAAGCTATTCAGAGGAATCGAAGGTAAAATCCAAAAAAAGCAAACACCCAGCGAATTGGGTCCCCATGGTGCCGGGCCCCGATTGTCAAAACTCTTGGAGTCCTTTTAAGACCTGGAAGATCTAAAAAACCCTGGGTGCAAAATGTCATCCCCAACCCCCAATAACTCCTCGAAAACCCATTCCAACAAAATAGGTCTTTACCGGCGGGGGAAAGGTCGCTTTGTGAATTTTGGGGAGGGAAAAGGGAATACCCCGGGGAAAAAGGATGTTCTAAAATAATTTTTCCGCCAATTTGGTTGTTTGGCACCCATAGACACCATCCGACAACAATTTCCTTTTCTTGATTTAAAATTCATGGGGGCTGAAGTAGGGGGTATGTGAAAAATTTCCCCAATAATTCCAAGTTAAGCTCTTTATAAAACCCATTTAGCAACTATTCCCCCCCTTTTCCCCCCACTACTATTAAAACTTTGTTTGCCTGAATATTATAATGCGTCTTTCTCCTTTCTAGAAATATTAGAACTAGAGTGAAAAGTTTTCATTTATCTTGTAATCGTTTTAAAAATACATTCTACATTTTCCTGGAATAAATCTAGACCCATAGGACGCCCAAGCAAAAGGGTTTTAAAAATCACTTTTCTTTTTCACTTAGGGGGCATGGAATGGGGGAGAAACAAGACCCTTTAATCTGCAGGGCCCTTTAAAGGAAGCTAGAAAACAAATATCCTGAAATTTTATGGTAAAATAGCATTTTTTTTGGGGTGATTTCCCCGTTACCACCCTGCTTTGCCCCAAACAAAAACTAAAAAAAGGAATATCTGAAAAATGATTTCTGGAGTTTTTTTTTTCCCGGAATCTTTTTAATGCCAACAAAAAATATTTTAAAAAAAAGAAGTCCTTTTTTGGAATTTAAAAACCCGGGCCCTTTGGATAATTAGAAATCTGTGCCTCCGTCCAAAAAGTAATTAGACAAGTTTTTCAAGGGGTTCTAGATTTTTCCGTTTCCCCCTTTTTTAGGTGAGGGTTTTTGGGGGGGTTTTGGGGGGGATGACCCTTTTGCAGCCCCCTTTTGGGTTTAGGAAACTTTCCAGGTTTATAAAGGACTTTCCCAAAAAGTTGGGTTTACAATATGGCCCAAAGGGACCCTTGGGGACCCAAATTTGTCAGGGTTTTCCCCTTTCGAAGGGGTTTTGAAGTTTATATCCTTCGATTCCCCATGAAAATTTCTTTTGGGGTCCCTAGAGAAGGGCCCTTCTTGTTCGTTTTTTGCCAAAAATTAAATAAAGGGAAATTAATGATTTGTGGTAATGGGGTCGACTTTTTGTTGAAACACAAAATTTAAGTTTTGAAAGGGGGTTTTTTGTTTTCAGTGCCGGGTTTTTGTCCCAAAGGGGGCAAAATTTTTTGCCTCATTGGCAACATTTTCATTGGGAGCATTGGGGGGAAAAAGGGTTTTTTTTTTCTTGCGATTGCCCTCCCCTCCCCCATCAGGGGGTTAAAGGTCGTTTTATAACGACCTGCCCCCTGGGTTGTTTGGGGGGGTTTGGGGAAATTAAACCTTTGAATTTGGACAATATTTTCAATTAAAATGACATGAACCTCCGTTTTAAAAAAAGGAATGGCAAAAAAAAAATATAATAAACTATCTAACGTTCTTTGAAGGAAATTTAGATGGAAAAAATTTTTGTTTTTCCTTATCGCAATCTTTTAGCTAGAAATTCCGGGTTCTACAAACCCCGGGAAAGTAAACCCACCCCAAAGTTATAAAAAAACTTTTGTGGGAGAGCTAATGAGAATTTAAAAAACATTGTTTATCTCGGATAAATTTTGAGGATATGAACGGGAGGTTTTTTATTCATTTGGCTCAAGAAAGGGTTAAACCCCCTGGAATTAAATAAACCCAAAAAATAAAATTTGGGAAAGGGACAGTAGGGAAGATTTGTTAAAGCCCCCCCCCTTTTAAGGATACATATGTCCCAAAAGTTAGTTTTTTCTACCCCCAAAATAGTCCTCAGTTTAAAAGATCGTAAAATATTTAAAAAAGAATTTGCCTATTTTATTTTGTCCCGCAGGGAAAAATTTAAAAAATGTATTGGAGGAAAAAAGGGGTTTAAAAATTTTTTCCCGGAAAGGTCCGACCCTTTTTTTCTCTGTTATCTCCCCATTTTGGGTTTTTTTTTTAGGTCCCCCTTTTGGGAAATTCTTGGTTTGGGTTACAAAAAGAAATCTCATATAAAAGTGGGCAAATCAGTGTACCCAAATTTCGGCCCTTTTAAAACAGGTTTCAAAGTTTTTTTTTAATTAAAACACATAATAAGAATTTTAAAATTTTTAATTTAAATAAACCAATAAGAAAAACGGTATATAAATTTTAACCGCACCCGAGCCCCTTTTTTCTTTCATAGGAAAGTAAATTTTACTGCATTAAAAATTTTGTAATTTTGGCCATTTATTTTTGACATTCGTAAGGGCCTTTTCAGTAGGAATTTTCTATGGCCTCTAAACACTTTATTGAAAAGCCCCAGGGAATAAACCCCAGGAAATTTTCATGTGTAAAGGTTTTGGGGGGGGTTCAACCTGTGAAGGGGGGGATTATCGCAAAAAACTTTAAATAGAGAGGGTTGGGGGATCTACCAATGGGGTTCCCCGTTAAAACCCCCAAAACATGACATAATATATAAATTGGGGTTTCCGTTTGTTGGTTTTTTTTCAATGATTTTTAAATTTTGTGTTTTGGGATAGGTATGCTAGGGTTAATTTCCATTTCCTATTAGATCATTTGATAGGTATTCCCATATAAATCATTGTCCCTTTCTAGTTTAGAAAGCATTTTACTAAGGGGTTTTTGTTTTGAAACCCGTTAGGGGTGTTTTCACGGCATGAGGGTTTTTTTTTTTGGGTTTTTTGATTTATTTATTTAAAAAAAGGGATTTTTTTTTTTTTTTCCCCCTAACCCGGATTGAGCTGGGCCCAAACGTTTTTTTTTTCCAAAATTAAAAAATTTTTATTTATGCCCAATTTAAAATTTTCCTTTTTCCTAACATAACTAAAGATCACAAACGTATTTTAATATACAAATCAGAGAAAATATTTTTTCCATGACAATCACTGAAAAGTTATAGGTGTTATATTTTTTTTATTCTATGTTCATAAGAGACTTATATTTGAAATTACATAATTAGTGGTGATTTGAGTGCTAGTATGTCTGCAATCAGACTTCTCATAAGACCACCAGCAATAGCAAATCATTTTGTAAAGCAATGTTCTATTATTTTAATGGCCTGCTGTCTCACGGAATATAACTACCCAGTAATAGTTATAATATTTTCACAGAAATCAAAGCTACACTATTTTAAGCCCATCATAGCTTTGTAAGTTTGCTATCTGTCCAATTACTATACTCACTGGATGTCAAAATAACATTTGAGAATAGCAATAGATGTAATCAAAAGAGAAATGAAAGGGCCCAGAATCCTTAAGTCATCCAATCAAATAGGAAAGAATTTCACAGTCTCTATTTAATAGTGGTTTTGTTCCAAGATATAGTTCTGTTCGTCTTGTCTTTCAGTATCAGTTCTAAATATATGTCTTTTATCACACTTTATTTTAGTATTCATTTGCAACCTTCAATAAAGTATATTAATGTAATTTATGTAGAATAGCTCAATACTTATTGAATCTTTGGTTATATATTACAGGTTGCATTTATGGTACTTTACTAATATATACCAATTATGTAAGCATTTTAGGTATTGAAGAAAAATAATCAAAGGAAATTCAATTCCCAATGTCTGCTGTGACATCAATAGATAAATATACAACCGCCTTTATATAATTGTAAGCAACCTATACGTTCCTGGGTCTCACTTTGGGATCTTCCCTGGAATTCCCATAGTCCAAACAATTCAATATGACAAAGGTGGACCCGTATATTAGGAAAATTATTCTTCTTTATTCCAAAAACGACATACTTTCATACAATCAATAAAAGCATTGCATCTGTATCAGTCAAAAGACTAGTAGACGTAGGTTGCATAACAGGTAAATACCTTAGTAGCGCTTCACTGCATTTTGTGGGACAGGAGTAGCATGGACAACCGGCCGGGTGAACGCATCATTGCGGCATTCACCTGGCCGGTTGTCCATGCTACTCCTGTCCTACAAAATGCAGTGAAGCGCTACTAAGGTATTTACCTGTTTATGCAACCTACGTCTACTAGTCTGTGACTGATACAGATGCGATGCTTTTATTGATTGTATGAAAGTATGTCGTTTTTGGAATAAAGAAGAATAATTTTCCTAATATAAGGGTCCACCTTTGTCATATTGAATTGCTGTGACATCAAAACATAGGCCAGGGTATCTGTGTTCTTTCACTTGGGAAAGGAGAGGGACAGTCATGACAACTTTCATCAACATTGACAACAAATTGACTCCATAAATGGCAGCTGAATTATGGTAATTGCCCTGGGAATAAAGAGTGTGTTAATTACAGAGGCAGGCTATGAGGCTGCTGAGGGGCTTTCGGAGAATGGATTCTAATTTGGGTGGTCCCATCTTTTTTGCTATTATGAGACAAGAACTTGTTTAGGACTCTCCTACAGAGGACACACATTGTTAGCTAGGAAGGGCTCTGAAATTGGCCCAAGGATCATTACAATGGCATGGAGGTAAAAAGAAACACCAAGCCATTCTGTCCTAGGTAGAAAAGCCCAGCAACATTATTGGAGGACCAGTTTGAATTAAAGGCAATCAGATTTATATTTTTCTGCCCATATTTCTCTAATTCAGTTTAGGTAAATAAAAAAAACTACAGCTTTAATTTATAACTGAACATGCAATAAAATTACAAAAATATGTAAAATATTTTGTGTTATATTAGATTTTACTTGCTGAACATGTACAACATTAGCTTTTGCTTAATATAAGTTATTTGCTACAACATACTGCTCAATAGCTGCTCACTAGCAGCTTTGTTGAATGGTAACAATAGAATCAAGATATCAAAAAAGATGTCTTAATATCTAAATATTCCAAATATCTTTAATATGTCTTCTTTCATTGAAAATAACTTTATACTAATTAATAATTCTTAAACCTTGATACAGTGTGCTGTGTATAACACTGCTTAATAGATTACATGTTAGCTTTGCTGCATGGTAACGATAGAATCAAGGGTTAGAAGTGTTTCCGTCTTTCAGGAGTTTTGCTTAAAAGATCAGGGTCACAAGACTAAATAAATATGTGCCAAATTGCCAAACTTCCCCTAACAAAAGTATTTTTGCATCTTGAAAAATTTCAGGGAAAAAGATAGAATTCTGATACTCAACTTCCTCCTGTCACGCATTGTAATAAAGCTTCCCAGAAAAGCCACATTAGTAATAGTGCCTCCAGTAGTAATGCTTTCCCCAAACTGCTTCAACACTAGTGCTCCCCTAGTCGACCTCAATTAGTAATATTACCACATAGTGCCCTGGATAGCAATAAAGCTACCCTTGAATACCCCATTAATAATAGTGAACCATATAAGTTCCTGTTACGAAAGCTCTACAAATACAGTAGCTCCATTAGTAATAGTGTTCTCCCTACTAAAGTATCCAATTTCCAAGGATATGGAGTCAGTTGAATTTTGGTGCTTACGTGTAGATTTGTTATACTGTATGTAGCAAAAAGTTTTGGGTATATGCTCTAAGATACCTGGTGTTCACGACACCACTGATTCACCTGCAGTGAGTATGTACTATACATCTGCATGTAAAGATATGGAAGCTTTTTAGAATTGCACTGTATCAAGGTTTAAGAACTATTAATTGGTATAACATTATTTTCAATGAAAAGAAGACATTATTATTATTTAGAACATTCAGATTTTAAGATATCTTCTTGAGGTCTTCTTATTAAAAGCAGGAGGCTGAATAATATTGGAAAATAGCTTCTGTTAATCTCATGAACAGAAATATTTCTTACATGGACATAAAAAGAATCATAACATCAAAGCTGGAAGATACTAATTAATGCTAGAGAAGAAATATTCTGTTCACCATTTGTTTTTCTGACTGCATGGCAATATCTGCTAATAAAACAAATAAATGTAAAGAAAACATAAGGTTATATTGGTTGCATAATATAGTTAATGGCTCATATTTTATAAGCTAAGGCCAATTTTGTGCATACATTATGCCAAAAAATCTAAAATGTAATTTTAGTGAAAATGGTGCATTCAGTAAAATGTCAGCATGAATTAAAGAGGTTGTTCAGTTTATATTTCTATTTTTTGTTTAGGACACCTTTACAAATCCCCTATTCTAAAATCTAACTTTTATTTTTAAACTTGATTAAAACATTTTTTTTGGGGGATATACTCACTGGTAGCTATTCCATTCGCTTAGGATGATCTTTCCCTATGCTTGCTCAGCGCTCTTATTCAGTCAATCAGTCAGGGAAGCGTCCCGAAAGGGTCGGCCCGACTATAAATGACTGTCCCTACTGTCCCTCTCTTATATCTTTAAATATAATTATTTACCAAGATAAGTCTCCATATATAATTGCCACTCTTTCTGATAAGGTTGTCTATACCATATGGAGAAATATACAATATATACAATAGGGTCCTGTAGTGACTCTTTATGTGTGTATGTCTTTATATAACACTACCCCATAACTAGTGAGCTAGACAGACATAGAGGATGAAAAGACATGGATATAACCTGAAAGCATAGTTGTATCTCTTGTTGGATGGTATTCATAGTTGTAAGATGATATCCATATTTGCGATGGCTGCTCCTGCATATATCAGAGCAGCCATCGCAAATATGGATATCATCTTACAACTATGAATACCATCCAACAAGAGATACAACTATACTGGACCCCCTGAGGAACCCCTCGGTGTGTTAGGAGGGGGGAAACGCGTCGGGACAGACGTTTAAGGTAGTATAAAGGATTGTCTACCCTTTATGTTTATCTATCTTAGTTGTAGACCCTTAGGGGCACATAAATGATTGTCTATTTTATATTTATCTATCTTAGAGGTGGATTTTTTCAGGTTATATCCATGTCTTTTCATCCTCTATGTTTGTCTAGCTCACTAGTTATGGGGTAATTTTGTATAAAGACATACACACATAAAGAGTGTATGATGAGAACAGCTTAAAGATTAATGAGTTGACCTACACTCAGAGGTAACTCCTGGTTGTGACACTAGTCTGTGTCACCACAAGGTGTTTTAAAGAAACTGCAAAGCCCTCTCAGCCCCTTCTCCTGTTTAGGTCACAGAGGGGGATGGATAATTACATGATAGGGACATTAAAAAGACCATAATTTCAGTTTGTGTCATATCTCCTCCTAGGAGTCTCCTAGCCAGAAATTATACTGCCAAGTTCTCAAGCAAAAAGTTACCAACCGAGGCATACCAAATATGAATAAGATAAATTCGTATTTTGGGCCAAAATTTGGCTGTGTGCCACATTAAAAGGGTTGTCTTGCTACAAAGATCATATATGTAATGATGGGGACAGTAAAAACAAGCACTTTTTCAATTGGTTTGTATTACCTAAATCATTTAGTATAGCAGTAGTGTTGAGCGATTACGTTGGCTATCGACATCGGGCGATAGTCGGCCACCATTGATAAGGTTTTTCGATAGTGAGCAGTCGATTATGAGCGATGACCATTAAAGTCTATGGGAGAGCAACAACACCTTCATTCTTACACCCAAACAGGGCTGGAGAAGCTGGAATTAACATCCACAACAGTCAAATGGATACCTGCTACATCTTAGGCACAACACTTAGGCTATAAAATCCACAGAAAAAAAGTCACACACCATTCACTATCCCTGTCTTGTACCACAGCATGACCCTTAAACCTGCATCACCCACAAATTAAAAAAATGCCAGAAGTCAGTATTATTTGAACCATCATTTTACTTGAACTGGACATTGAATATCCCTGTCCTGGAACGCAGCATGACCCTAAAAACCTGCATGACCCCCAGATTAAAAAGTGCCGGAAGAAAGTAATGTTTGAACCACCATTTTAGTTGAACTGGACATTGACTAGAAATGTCCTGGACCGCAGTATGACCATTAAACCTGTCTGACCCCCAGATTAAAAAGTGACGGAAAAAGGAGTCTTTCAACCACCATTTTAGTTGAAATGGACATTGACAAACCCTGTCCGGGAACCGCAGAAAGCCCCTTTAAAACCCTGTCTGCCCCCAAAATTTTAAAAAAATTTGGGCCGAAAAAAAGGATCTTTAAACCCACCATTTTTTTGAACGGGACATTGACAAAAACCTACCCCTAACCCGCAGTATACCATTAAACCTGTCTGACCCCCAATAAAAAGTCCCGGGAAAAAAGGATCTTTTAAACCACCATTTTAGTTGAAACTGGCATTGACTTTAATGTCCTTTCCATAGCTGCCCCAGGGCCATTTACAGTGGGTGCGGTAAAGCCCACTGGGGGACCGCTTTTAAACACCCCGGTTAAAAAGGGGGGCCCCTGAGGGGGCACAGAAACAAAAAAGTCGTGCTGAAGCAGAGTGCGGAGCGGAAGTGGTGAAACTCCACCCTTTCCCTCATTTACAAGTCAAGACCTGGGTGGTTTGGGGTTTCCTCTTTATGGTGTTCCCAAATTGAGCTTCATTTAAAATTTACTGGTGGTTTAACGCCCCTTTTCCCACCCAGGTGCCTTTTTTTTTTTGGGCCCTTTTTTTTTTCATTTTACTCAACTGTGGGGGGGAAAATTGGGTCTCTTTTCTTTTTTCTCTGTCCGTGCTCCATACCCCATGTCCTCGGGATAACCTAATCGGGGTAAAATTTTTTTTCCCCTGTACCTCTCCTTTGTACAATTCCCAGGGGAATTTTTTTTTAAAAGCTATTTTTAAAATGCAATTTTTTATTACTTTAATTCTAAAAAACACTTTTTAAAAAAATAGGAGGGAAAACCCCACCATGTCTTTTTTTTCCTCTTTTTTTTTAATTGTATTAAATGGGTTGTCTCAATACGGGTTTGGGATAGCATGTTTAAAGATCTTCAAAAAAAAGGGGCTTTTTGAAATTTTTGGTGTGTCCCTTTAAAAGGGGTCCCCTACCTTTCCCCTGTTTCTGACAGCCCCATCACCCTTGAGCCACTCTTGAAAATTTGGGAAAGAACAAATGTCTTTTTAAAAACCAACTTTTTTTTTTTTTAAATAGGACCTGTATTTATAGTCCTGCATTTAAAAAGAAAAATTTGCCCTAAAAAATTTCAAAGAAAGACCCTTGGCCAATTTTTTGGGGAAAATTTTTTGAAGAACAAAGGGTCTGTTAAAAACAACATTTTTTTTATAATAGGCCGGGTATTTAAAGCTGAAATTTCAAAGCAAAATCCCCCCAAAAAATTAAAAAGCTGCCCCTTTAAAGCCATTTTTGGACAATTGGGGAGAACAAAGGGTCGTTAGAAACAAACTTTTTTTTATTGGGGACCTGTTATAAGTTTGCTTTTCAAAGAAAAAAATCCCCCCAAAAATTAAAACCCCATGACCCTTGAGCCACTTTGGAAAATTTGGTGAAGAACAAAGGGCCCGTTAGAAAAACATTTTTTTTATAAGGCCCCTGTATATTCTGCATTTCAAAGCACATGAAAAAAAAAATTTTAAAAAAAATGACTTCTCAGCCACTTTTAAAATTTTTGGGGAGGGAGAAATCCCAAACTTAGAAGCCACATTTCTTTTCCCAAAGGCCGTTTTATTGCGTATCTCACAGCTACATGCCCCAAAAAAAAATTATAAATATAAACTTTTTCAGCCACTTTTAAAAAATTGTGGGGGAAAAATGCCATTTAAAAACCCACTTTTCTTTTCCCAAAAGGACCATGTTTTATTGCTGTATCCGGGGGCCATGCCCCCCAAAAAATTATAAATATGCCCTTCCCCTCCACAAAAAAAAAATTGTGAGGGAAAATCCCACTTAAAAGCCACATTTCTTTTCCCAAAGGACCCTGATTATTCTGTATCCCCCAAAAACTACATGCCCCCAAAAAATTATAAATATGACTTCAACCAAATTTTAAAAAAATTGTGAGGGAAAAAATGCCATTTAAAAGCCACTTTTCCCTTTCCAAAGGACCATAATTAAAACTTATCTCACAGCAACATAAACCTAAAAAACCCATTGAAAAAGGAAAATTTTTAAAGGGTAAAGTGAATAAATGGAATACGGTTTTTTTCTTTAAAAACCTTGCTGTTTTTAAAACAGTCTCCTCACGGGAAAAAACCCCGCAAAATGAACTTTTGGGGAAAAAAAGAGAATAAAAAGGGCAGTAAAAAAATGATCTTTTTAAAAAAACATTTTTAAAAGAGGACCTTTTTCTGTTTGAAGGGGAAATTTGGGGAAGGGGGCCCGGGAAAACTAATCGGGGGCCCTTGGGAAAAGGGGGCCACAAAAACATCAGAGATCCATCCCAAAATTCATTTTTAAAAAAAGTCAAACGAAAAAATTTAAATTGGGGAAAAAGCCGGATGCTTTTTGCCCTGAAATGACCCCTCCACTGTGTGAAGGTCCGCTCAATTGACCTGGCTGTGGGCAGGAAAACCTCAAAGGCGTAATAAAAGCCAGCTGGGGCCCCATTCGTCCTTTTTTTGGATCCCCAAACCCTTTTTTGGGTGGGGAACACTTTATAAAAACATCGGGGGTTAAAGACGCAGTTTATTCTTCACCATGATCTTAAGCTGATCTCTTTTTGGGGGTGGATTTTTCCCCTGAAATTCCCATGCGTTTGGGGGGGTGGTAAACAAAAAATTGGGCAGGGTCCCCCATTGGGTTTCCCTTCCCCACCTTGCCTGCTGCCGCTACCCTTTACTTTGGCACCTATGCTGTCACGTCGTTTGATGTTGTTCCACCATGACATTTTGGGGGAAAACGTGAAGCAACGAAAAACAGATTTTCTCCATTTTGATCAACCAGCAAGGTTCCTTTTCCCTTGTTTTTTACTCTCTATTTGGGTGGGGGGAAGGGAAAGGGGGCTGAGTTTTTTTTTGAAACCGGGGACCCAGGGGGGTGGCCCCCCAGTTAACTGTTCATTTTGAGGGCCCTTTTAATGCGGGGGAACATTTTGGGGGAAATGGAGCCCCAAGCACCAGGGAGAGACGGACCCTTTTGTTTTCCCCCAATTTTGGGGTCTAGGGGAACTAGCAAATGATCTTTTTCCATTTTCCCTCCTCTGCCTAAAAATTCAGGGCCAACCTCTTTCCAAGGCGGGGATGTGGGGACTCGGTGTCTAGGAAACTCCTCCTCCTCCTTTATCCTCCTCCTCCTCCTCCGCTTTCTCCAGAAACGTTTCCCAAACACACCCCCTGACTTGCCTGAGATGATGAAACCCCTGAGGGGTGATGCCCCCCCTTTGGGCACTAGTTGGATCCCGAACCACGCCTAATGAAACCGATAAAATTGGGAAAACTGTCGGGCCTTGTGGATTTGACGGAGAAAAAGGGGTTTTTTTTCCCCGCTCTTGTCCTCTCCCCCCCTTCCTTCGCTGGCGGGCCCTGTTTTTTCAGAGTGTCCAACGATCTTTCCCAGAACTTAAGATCACCACAATGCTCATACTGACAAGGGGCATTGCCCGCACTGACCATTTTGGTGGCTTTTCAAAACGGGCAAGGTGGTGCAGAGCTCTTTCACCTGCCTCCACTCTCGGGGGCTAAACCCCCCGAGGTCCGCCCCGCCCCCTTGTCAGGCCTTGTTAAATTTCGTACGGGCGTAATGCATTGCGCTACTCCCCACAATCGCTGGAGAATGGGGAAAGGGGAAATTCCCAGCTTTTTTCCAACGTCAAAAATGAAAAGGTTGACGGGGGGGCCCGAGTGACGTTCGCGGGGCAGCAGGCGGGCAAAAGCAGGGTGCGAAGGGGGGAAGTCGAACTTAGATTTTGGGCCCTTTTCCTCAGCAGGCAGTCCAGACCCGGGTAGCTTTTTTAAAAAATTTCTGGAGACAAGGGTTCTTTGCCCATTTCCCAAAAGCAAGGGATGGGGGTTTCCACCTACCGATTTTAAAAAGGGGCGGCCCAGCAAAATTTCGCCCTTTAAAATCAAAAACACCACCTTGCCTGGCAAAAGGGGGTTCCCTTGGCCCCCACCCAGGGGTCGGTCTCGTTGCGGGACCCGTCCACAGCTCCTGACCTGGGGGTGGGGAAAGGGTCCCCCCCAAGAAAAGATTAATTTCAACACGGCCGGGTTTCTCGGGGAAAGGATGCCACCAGGGGCCTTTGGGGGGAAAAAAAACCCCCGCACCACCCCGGGGCGGTTTTGGGAAGAGCTGCGCCGACCCTGAGACCACCGTCACCCCCAGGGACACCCAAACCCAGCCCCCTAGTGAGTTTGCCCACAAGGTTTTAAAGCGGCCTTGGCCGTGCTTACTAGTCCATGTGTCGGGGGTTTCAGGGGACTTTTCCCGGCCCCCCGTTGCAGACAACGCCCTTAAAATTTTAGTGACAGTGTCGGGCCCAGGGCGGGGGACGGTTTTTTTGGGAAAAAGAAAGGGCCTCCCTGGGCATCTGGTATTTGGGGGGGGCAAGGGCCATGACGTGGCAAAAACCCATCTGGTCCACCAGACGGAAAGGCAATTTTTCCAAAGGCCCAAAAGCCGGCAATCCCAAAATTTCGGGCTTTTGGTTTGGGGTTGGTTTGGGTTTAAAGTTTTTTCTCTGCCCCCAAAAACCCTAAGACAAAAGGCGGGCTGCTAGACTGACCGCTGTACGGCGGCAGGTAAATAAAAAACTGGGGGAAAGGGGAAAGGGGTTGGATTCGTCTCTGGGGGTGTTTAGTGGTACTTGGGGACGGGGAGGTTTAAGCGGAGGCCTACCCCTGATCATGACTCGAGAGGAAGGGGCAGCTGGGAAAACCTTGGGGTGGCGGGGGGAGGCGGAGACAGAGGGTGTGCAGTGGTTGGGGGCCCCGGGGGCGTGGGTTCGGGCCCTTTTTTTGGCCCAAAGTGTTGCCCCCATTTAAAACTAAATGCATTCGTGCATTTGATTTTAACATTTTGGGTGGGGGGTTAAAAACCTAAGGTTTTGCCTCTACTTATGCTTTTAAACGGCAAAGGCGGCATTGACATCGGGGGAAAATTCAAGGTTTGGTTTCAAAAAAAGGCCCCGGGTTAAGAGGTCCTGGACCTTTTTGGGGGCGAAAAGCAGGAGGGGGGTTTTCCCGCTGCCCGTGGTTTGGCGGAACCCTTATAAAGCGGACTTCGGGTACCGCCCTCTCCCTTTTTGGGGCGGAACCCGTATGCCCACTACCCCATCGTTTTTCCTCCTCGTCCAGTGTTGAAGGCCCTGAAAGGGGCAAAATTCTGCTGAAAAGCCCCTTTTTGGGACCCGAAAATGCCCTTCATCTTAAAACCAACACAGGTGACTTCGTCACCCTGCTTTCTGCTTTCCGGGGAAGTTTGGGGGCTACAAGCAAGGGGGACTGCAAGGTTGCCGCCCGGCCAGGTTTTTTCCCGTTTGACCGCTTCCTTCTCCTCCCCCTTAGGGCTTTCAGTAATTGGGCTTCGGGGAGCAGAGAAAATCATCCTTTTTGGGCCCTCTTGATCTTTAACATGCCCTTCTGACCCCAACCGAAATTTTGTCATAAAAGAGGTCTTCAGAAAATGGATTATCCACAGTGGGGGGCCCACGAGTGACTTTGGGGTTGCTTCATGTTGGAAAAGATTTTGGTGATGCTGGGAGGGACTTTTGGGGGCCGTGATGGGAGGACGGGGAGGTAAGACTGCTGGATGCGGGGTTGCTTTAAACCCACTAAAGGAAAAATTTTGGCGACGTTTGTTTGTTATTGGATTCCCCGGGGCCCTCCCCCAAAAGGGGTTGACAGGCCTAAACGGTCCTGAACTGATAAAACCGCTGGCATGCGTGTTGCCCGCCAGAGGGAAGGGCCCCTTCCTCGTCCCTCTACCCCCAAGTCCTCCCCCCCTTTTTGCACGTTCCACCTGAATTTCGCCCCAAAGTTCAAAATAAAAAAAAATTTTGGAAGGTAGGGAAAGGGTTTTTGAAAGTCTCTTTTTTAAAAGACGGCAAATCAAAGCTTTCTAAAACCCCCTAAAATCAAAAAAAAATTGCTGGATTAAAATAAAAACTGCAAATTGGGATCAAATCAAGCCCAACAAGGGGCCCTGCCCCCAAAGTGAAAAAAAAATTATCTAAAATATTTTGGGGAAAAATAAAAGGAATTTTTTGGCCCTATCAGTTCACCCGTGGTAACTAACAATTTGTGATTCAAATTTAAAATGCAAGGGTGGCTTATCACAAATCTGGACTGGGCAAAAGTGCAAAAAAAACGTATCTGTTAAAAATATTCGGGTAAAAAAAAGGTTTTTTTTTTCACCTTTTGCTGACTTGCTGGATTCAAATTTTTTGTACAAAAGGGGGGACATTTTAAGTGCAAAGGGGCCCCAAGGAAAAAAACTTTTAGTGCACCAAATCAAAAACAAAGTATCTGTAATGTATTTGGATTTTACAAGGTATTTTTTGCACCTGTGCTGAATTGCTGGTTTTTAATTTAAGTACAAGGTGGAAAAAATCAACAAAGGTTTAAAGGGGGAAAAAAATTTAAAATGATCCCCCCTATCTTTAAATGTTTACTGATAAAAAAAAGTGGAGTTTTGCACCAAAACCCAAAAAGACCTGCATTTCCAAAAAAAAGATGTGTATCCTATAATTCAGGCTGCCCAAAAAATCCAGGAAATATTTTCAATAGAAAAACTTTTAATAAAAAGCCATTGCAATGTCCAAAACTAAGTCTTGGTGAACTTTTTTTCCATTTTTTTTTTATAGGCTGGTCTGTGTTCGGGCCCCCGGGGGCCCCCCCTTTCCCCTTCCCCCCCGGACTTTACAGCGGTAAAAGTTCCCCCTTAAAAATTTTTACCTAACTAAAAAAAAATCTTCCAATCTCTAATCAAAATAAATTGTAAAGGAAACACCCGCTATTTGTAGAGGTTTTTTCTGTGAAGGGAAAAATAATAAATTTTGCTGAGGGTTTGGGGCACAAACAGAGCGCAGGTCCTTCTGTTGGACGCTGGGAGACACTGAGGTTTAACAGGAAAAGTGTTTTTAAGTTAAAAAATAGGTCATGTGATTTTTCCAGCCAAACCAAACCAAAACACCCTCCCCTCATGAAGGTTTACACAAAACATTCCCCCCGCTCTTTTCTGTAATCTTTTTTTGCTGGCCCCCAAAAAAATTTCAGGAATGCCGAAAAAGGCGCGTTTTTAAAAGATGATGCCCAGATTTTTAAAAACCCAAAAAATTTTCGAAAGAAACTAAAAAATCCCCATCACCAAAAAACTGTGCCGTTTCAAATTTTGTTGATAATAATCAAATTTAACCTAATAGCAGCTAAGACAATTTTTGAGCTTTTAAACTAAAAACTGGGTCCTGGGGTCAGGCCCTGCCCCTTTTTTGTATTTGGGTGCCTGGTATTTAAATTCAACCCCTGGAGGGACATGGCTGGGTCTCAAGTTCAACCCCTTTTTTTTTTTTATTTGAATATAGTGGGTTTTATCACTTTTTTCCCTTTCTTCCTTTTTGTATTTATTTAAAAACATATATTTTTTATTTTTGTGTAAATAGTGAGTTTATATGCCATTTTCCCCCTTTTGGGTGGCCTGAAAATCATTGGCATATTTCGGGCCCTTTTTTGTGCCTCTTTAAATTTATTGGTTTTATGTTCGGGCCCAAATTTTCCCCAAATTTAGTAGACCATTGGGTAAACATTCCCTATTTTACCCGGGAAAAGCAGAAACCCCCCAAATTTAAAACACTACATTAAAAAAACACATATTTCAGGGTTTTTTTCATTATCTGCCATGAAATTTATAATTTAAAAATTACCCTTTTGGGCAATTATATTTCCCAAAAATTTTTTATATTTGCCCAAATGCCCAAAAATAAGAGAAGGAGAATTTTTTTTAAAAGGGATCCCTTTTTCCTTTTTGCAAAGTTACATTGAGATGGGCGAATTTTTTCTATCGAATTTGGAATTCGTTTAGAAAAATCAGGAAAAATTTTGGGTTTTGAAAGAAATGTGCTTTTTAAAAAAATTGGGTGCGAGCACATGGCGTTACCCTGGGGAAAGCAAATCTGGGAGGAAGAAGGGGATAGCCTGCAAAGGGCATGTCAGGATGAAGCCCCCCAAGGGCCGGCGCGACCTGGGGGCTCACACTCCTCTCACTGTAGATCAGGGAAGGTGCTGGCCCCATGCTTGTAATCCCTTTTTACTGAAAACTGATTTTTATACAGCCCATTTTTGTGGGGGGGGCCCCGCTTTTCCAAAAGGGCTGCTTTTTCTTAATGTTCTATTTTTGATTTTTTGCTGTATTTGGGTTTTGAAGTCCCGTGTTCGTTTCCCCTGCACCCGGGATATACATTTTTAAAGTTAACTGTCACACAATTGGGCTATCCAAAGGGGGGGCTAAACCCGTTCCTGTTTTAAACTTTTTAAAAAAAAGCGTTTTTTAAAAAAAAAATTACCACTTCATTTTTGGCTGCTCAATTTTTTTTGGGGCCCAAATTTACATTTTCCCGGGGTTAATTTTTGCGTTTTTTTGCTGCGTGGTGACTCCAAGAAAAGTTTTTTTCTTTACCCCCAAAAATGGGCAAAATTTTTTGTAGCATTTTTCACAAACGAAAGGGTTAAATTTTTAAATTTTTTTTTTGTTGTGTTTGCGTAAAAAAAAACAAGCAATTGTAAAAAACGCTACAAGCTTTGTAGTTTGTGGCTGCTCAATTTTTTTGCGCCCAATTTTCATCCCTGGTTTAAATTAAAGCGTTGTTTGTGCTGTGGGGCTCCAAGACACCTCTTTTTCACCCCCAAAAAATTTTCAATTTTCATGAAACCCCAATTCACAAGCAAAAGGGAATTACCCAAATTTTTTTCTCTTGTTTGGTTTTAGCGTAGAAAACACGCAAATTGTAACAAAGCTACAAAACTTGTAGTTTTTTTGGCTGGCCCCAATTTTTTGCGCAATTTACATCCAGGGGGTTTAAATTTAAACGTTTTTTTTTTGCTGTGGGGACAAAATTAAAAAACCGTCTTTTTTTCACCGCCAAAAAAAATACAATTTTCTGTACCCTAATTCCCCAAACAAAGGGTTAAAATTTCCCTTTTTTTTTTTGTTGGGTTGGTAAAAACAGCAATTGAAAAACCTACAAAAACTTAGTTTCTGGTTGCTCAATTGTTTTGGGGCAATTTACATCCAAGGGGGTTAAAAAACCCTTGTTTTTTTTGCTTTTGGGGACAAAAAAAACCTTCTTTTTCACCGGCCCAAAAATTACAAAATTTTCCTGTACCCAATTTCACAAACAAAGGGTTTTAAATTTCAAATTTTTTCTCTTGTTGTTTAGCGTAGAAAACCCCCCCCCCCCCCCCCCCCCCCCCCCCGCAATTGTAACCAAAAGTTCAAAACTAAATAGTTTTGGGGGCTGCTCAATTTTTTTTGCGCAATTTTACATCCCCGGGGTTAAAATTAAAAAATTTTTTTTGTGTGGTGGTTTTACAAAAATTGCCTTTTTTTTTCACCCCCAAAAAAAAACCAAATTTTCCCCGTTCCATAATTCACAAGCAAAGGTTAAAATTTCCAAATTTTTTTCTTGTTGTGTTAGAAAAACAACCCTTGTAAAAAAAGCTTTCAAAGCTAGTTAAAATTTGTGCCTTTCTAAAAAATTATTTTTTTCGCAAATTTTCATCCAGGGGTTAATTTTAACGTTTTTTTTAATTTCTGTGGGGCAAAAATAACCCTCCCTTTTTTACCCCCCAAAAAACCCAAATTTTCCTGTACCCTTTTAAATTTACAAAACAAAGGTTAATTAAAAATTTTTTTTTTCTTGTTGTTTCGTAAAAACAGCAAAAGGGAACCCGCTACAAAATTTTATTTGTGGGGTGCTCAATTCTTTTGCGCAATTTACATCCAGGGGTTAATTAGCTTTGTTTTTTGCATTTTTTACCATAAAAGAAAAATTTTTTTTTTCCCCCGCCACCCGAAGAAATTCTGTAGCATAATTCATTAAACCGAAGGTTAAATTAAAACCTGTTTGTGGGTTTTTTTATTTAAATAAAAAAACACGAGTTTTTGAACGCCCATACCAATTTAATTTTCCCCCTTCCCCTTTTTTGGAGCGAAATTTTTATCCATGGGGTTTCCCAAGCTTTTAGTGGGGTTATTTGGGTTGTCAAAAAACAGGAAAGGTTATTTTTTCATATACGTTTTTCTTCAACAAACAGTGTCTGTAATTTTAGAACAAAAGAAGTTTAGACAAAAAGAGTGGCAGGTCTTCACCGCGAGTGGGGAAGGGACAAACAAAATTTCCAGGCCCCGGTGGGGGAGCAAAAGCAAGGGGGGCTCGCAGCAGGGGGCAATCGGGGAGGGCCCCAACGCCGCCCCCCGTTTTTTAAAAAATTTGCGGGGGGGCCCTGTGCTGACTAGCAACCCCAAAAGTTCTTTTTGGTTTACTAGGTCATTACTTTTCCCCCCCAGATGAATCTGACAACCCAGCCAAAAGTTGGGCTGGGAACCCTCAACAAAAACCCCTTTTTTGGGGATGGGCCCGGGGGTGGGTCACGGCCCTCCCCCTGTCCTCAATCCCTTTTTCCCCCAGCCAGAGATTACTTTTGTGGGCTGGGGTTTAGCGCCCCCTTTTAAAAACGAGGAAAGAACAATTTTGAGGAGGGAGTCAAACGCTACTGGGAGCGAAAAAATGGGCCCCAAAATCCCCGTTCTTTTCAGTAAGGGGGAAAGTATAGATGTTGGAGTGGCATGGGAGGGGATTTTGTGAGGGGTCCCCCTCTGCATACCAAGACCCGGGGATTAGGAAAGCAAATGGAAAGATGAAAAACAAAAATATGATTATTAGCAGACCGCACCCTTGGGGGCCGGGGGAGGCAAGGGGTTCAAACGTCAGGGGAAAGGCGGCAGCATTTCGCCCTCAGGCAGTGGCGCAGCCAGCAAGTGGGGGATGTGGCTGTTTAGTTTAGGCCCGGATAGCAGCAAATGTGAGGTGGGGGGGGGGGGCCCAAACCGGGCCCCCGGGGTAGAAAACCACGCTTCCCGGTCCAAGAAAAGGGAAACGGCACAAGGGGGGTCCACGAGGCTAGGGAGCGGCGGCAGTAGTTCCCCTCAGTGGGTGCGTTGGCCGGTTTTAAAAACCCATCCCCGGCGGGGTGGCAGTTCTTTTTGCTAAGAAAACCGGGAAAGGGGCCCAAAATGGGTATTTTTAAATCTGTAGGGAAAAGTGAAAAACTAGCAAAAGGGGGGGAAAGTTTTGGCCCCCAACACGGCCCCGGGCCCTCAAAACATGCCGGTCACCATCCGGGGGCCTGGGAGAAAAGTGGGCTTTAAAGTGGGGTCCATCCCGCCGCCGGGGCACACAGCAGCGCCCATTTGCCCCGCATGCCAATTTCAGGCCCGTTTAAAGGATCCACCACCCCTGCAAAGGAGCGTTTCCTTTGACATCATCTCCCTTTCCCCGATGGGTCCCCGTCCCCGCACTCAAGGCGCCCAGCCCCTTCCCTTTTTCACGAGGAGGGTTGCAAAAAGACAAAAAAGTATGCCCAACCCCCAAAGGGGGCCGGGACTGAAAACCGGGCTCCCGTCCAAGTTGTTGGTATAAGCGTCCCTCCCTTTTCCAAAATGGTGGACCTCTGCACCTTTCAGAGAAAAATGGCTTGTGGGCCCAGCGAGATGGGAGAGTTTTTTTCCCAAACCGTAATTTTTTTTCCAAAAAAGGGGTACCAGCACCTTTATTTAAAAAATGTTTGAACAGAAGGTGGGCCAGTTTAAAAAACTTTATTTGGGTTTTGTTTTCCCAAAAGGGGCACGGCAGCGCGGACCCTTGGATGTAACTACGGTTTTGGGCCAAATATAATTTCCCTTTTCGGCCCCCTGGGGTTTAAATTTTGCTTCCCGGGGGAAGGGGAAAACCAACCTTGGACAGGAGAAAGCCCCTTTCTCCCCCACGTTGTTTAAACTCTTTTCCCCCGCGCCCAAAGTGCCTTCCTCCTCCCCCACCACCACCACCATCTCAGCCCCCACAAGTACTGCTCCATCATACCACATGTGTAAGGCACAGCGGTGTCACGCAGTTCTACACCTGGCTTGCCTCGGAGAACGAAGTCACACAGGGGAGGAACTGCTCCGCGTCATGCAGCAAGAAATCGATGTGTGGCTTTCTCCGCGCCAACTGCAAATCGGAACCATGGTGACGGACAATGGGAGGAATATGGTGTCCGCGCTGCACCGAGGAGGGATGGTCCATGCGCCCTGCATGGCGCACGTGTTCAATCTGGTTGTGAAAAGGTTCCTGAAGTCTTCCACCGATCTTCAGAACATTCTGAAAATGGCCAGGAAACTGTGCATGCACTTTATCCATTCGTACAAAGCCAGGAACACCCTCCTCGAGTTGCAGTGGCAGAACGGCCTCCCCCAACACACTCTGATATGCGATGTTTCCACCCGTTGGAATTCCAGCCTGCACATGTTGGACCGACTGTATGAACAGAGAAAGGCCATTAACGATTTTTTGATGATCCAGGCAGACAGAAGTACTCCCCTGTGTAACTTTGATGTCAGCCAGTGGCAGCTCATGCGTGACACCTGCCGTTTGTTGAGGCCATTCGAGGAGGCAACGTTATTTGTCAGTCGCCAGGACTATGGGATGAATAACATCATTCCACTGCTTCATGTCCTGGAACAGATGCTGAAAAATCTGTCTGGGCAGGGGACTGGAGACGTGGCGACTACATCTCGTGGCCACATGAGTCCGGTGGGGACTGAAATGGAGGAGGAGGAGGAGGACATTGGAGCAGAAGCATTGTCTGGTGAAATGAGTGGATTTTCTACCCAGGTGACAAGAGAGGAGGAGCAGGAGCAGCTGGAGGAGGTGGATGGAGATGAGGAAGACGAGGCAGATGACCCCCAAGCACCGTGGCAGTATACAGTGGAAATGGAAGCAGGGAGCCCCTCGGAGTCACTTGTGCAGATGGCCGCAGCATGCTTATTTGCCTGGCTAGTGACAGCCGAATAGTCAGCATCCGGCAGAGGGATGACTTCTGGCTCTCCACCCTATTGGACCCTCGCTACCGGTCCAAAATGGGAGCCTTTTTCCCAGCTATTGAGAGGGAGGACAAACTCAAATACTATAGGGAAATCCTCCGTAATCAGTTGGCCGCTGCCTATGTGCGGCATCATCCCTCCTCTGACAGGTCTGACCGGGGGGTTCCTCAGCGCTCACGTACTACTGCCGCGGCTGCTGGGAGAAGGTGGGGGGGGTAGGAGCAGTACCAGCTCCATCAGCAGTAACCTAAGTCTGGAGTCACTGATGAGCAGCTTCCTTCACCCGCCTAGTGAGGAGGGTAGTCGCCAGCAGCAGCAGCAGCAGGACCTGGAGCAGTCCCTGAACCAACAGGTTGTGGCCTACTTGGACAGCACTCTGCCACCCCAGTTAGAAGATCCGCTGGACTACTGGGCAGCCAAACTGGATGTGTGGCCGCAACTTGCCGAGTTTGCAGTGGAGAAGCTGTCCTGCCCGGTCAGTAGTGTGGCATCAGAGCGGGTGTTCAGTGCGGCGGGGGCCATCGTTACCCCAAGGAGAACCCGCTTGTCCACGGGAAATGTGGAACGACTGACCTTTGTCAAGATGAATCAGGCGTGGATCGGCCAGGATTTCCACACACCAATGCCTTAGGCGTCAGACTACATCAGCCATGATGCCTCACCCAAACTGTGAGAAATGAGTCTGGGTTCAAACTACCTGCCTCAGCCACTATTCTGATGCCGCCACCCGCCTGATGCCACACATCTGCTGACAGTTTCTCCATCTGCCACCAACCATCTTTACCAGGGACTGCCATTACCACCCACCTCCACACTCTGTCATTGTGCCACTGTCTGACCTCATGCTGCTGCTGTGGCTGCTGCCGTGACCTCCACACTGTGTCATTGTCCCACTCTGTGGCCTACTCCTGTTTTTGCCACCTCCAGAATGTCATTGTGCCACTGCCTGACCTCATGCTGCTGCTGTGGCTGCTGCCATGACCTCCACACTCTGTCATTGTCCCACTCTGTGGCCTACTCCTGTTTTTGCCACCTCCAGAATGTCATTGTGCCACTGTCTGACCTCATGCTGCTGCTGCCGTGACCTCCACACTGTGTCATTGTGCCACTCTGTGACCTATTCCTGTTTTTGCCACCTCCAGAATGTCATTGTGCCACCTCATGCTGCTGTGGCTAGCGCCGTCACCTCGACACTCTGTCACTAATGTTGCCACCTGAGCTCTCAGCTTGTTTTTTTCCAGCTTTCTCTGGCATGACTTTATCAGGCAACATTCCTGCTTCAATTTTTTGGTCAGTTTTGCCCTCTTAAGTGCCCAGGGAATTTGATAGTGAAGCGATTCTAAGAGCGGCGGCAGTCACGTGCGTGTCATACTAAAACACAACATTGTATGAAGACCAAACCAAGCTCCCTTTGCATATTTAAGCATGGCACAATATTCTACAGCACCCTGCAGGCTCTGTGCAGCCTGGATATAGCTGTTTTTTAACGTGATTCGTGCCGAAGTAATTCGGAACGAAGTTATTTTTTGCCGAGAAATTCGGCGAAGTGAACGAAACTAATTTTGGGAAATTCGCCCATCTCTAGTCTACATACATTTCCGTAGTATTTGGTAGCATTTCCCTTAAACTGTATGACTTGGTCAAACGTTTTGGATATTCTTCCACCAATAGTTGGTAGAAATTCTGTCCCATTCCTAATAACTGGTGTAATTGAGCCTTGTTTGTAAGTCACCTTTGCTCATACCTGCCTTTTCGGCTTTGCCCATAAATATTCAATAGGATTGAGATCAGGGCTTTATGATGGCCACTCCAAAACATTGACTTGGTTATCCTTAAGCCACTTTGTAACTAGTTTGGCTGTATGCTTCGGGTCTTTGAAGGCTTTGTTCCGGTGTGCATTTTCAAACATTAATCTTGCTTTTATATGTTTCTTTTGGAGTAATGGCTTCTTCCTGGAGAGTGGCCATTCTGCCCATGTTGATACTCATTTCACTGTGGATAATGACACAATCTTACCAGCTCCCACTGACATTCGCTTGACAAAGCGCAACTGTAAAACATGTGTTAGGGTGGTTTGCTCCTGGTCCTTTTGTTTTCAGGCTGTCATAGGTGTAGTATATATTATTCACATGATGTTTTATGGTCTTCCTATGTGCATACATACACTTATCATTATATATTAGTAAGCTTTATGCATTTTATCTGTATTATTTCTATGGGTCTGTGGGTTGCCTTTTTGTCCTATTGGGTGTATATGTTTTTATTTTATGTGTAAGACTTTTAACCTCTTAATGACATTGAACATATGAGTATATCCTAATGCTGGTAAGGGGCTTTGTAGCGGGATCGCTGCTAATTGCGACTAACACTCGGCGGTTACAGCGTGGGAGGGCGTTGGAACCATCCCACAATGTTTAACCCCTTAGATGCCACGGCAAAAATGGCTGCAGTACCTAAACCAATGAGAAATGGTGCCGCGCACCGTCCCTCACTGCGATCGGGGCACCCGCGACATCGCTGCCATGTTTCCGATTTTGTTTCTTCCGACCCCAGGCAGGAAGTAGTAAAACCGCCATCTTTGTACACCCTAATGCATTGTATTACAAAGCATTAGGCTGTAAAAATGATCACTCTCCCTAGTGGTGAAGCACCCTAGGGATTCAAAGTTAAAGTAATAAAATATTTTTTAAAGTGTAAAAAAAATGAAAATTTAAAGTTCACATCCCCCCTTTTGCCATTATAAAAATAAAATATACTTATACAAAAGTTTCCCATATTTGGTATCAGGTGTCCAAAAAGGTCCAATCTGTTAAAATATAATATCATTTATCCTGTATGCTGAACACCGTAGAAGAAAAAAAATTCCAAACGCCAAAATTGTTTTTTTTTTGGTCATTTCTAGTGATGAGCGATTGCGTCAACTATCGTTATCGATTCAATAGTCGATATCGGCAATTATCATGATGATATCCGATAGTTGATAACAGACTATCGCCGATGAACATTAAAGTCTATGGAAGAGGAACAACACCTTCATTCTTACACCCAAACAGGTGTGGAGAAGATGGAATTAACATCCACAACAGTAAACTGGATACGTGCTACATCTTAGGCAAGACAATTAGGCAACAAGAGTCACAGAAAAAAACTGACAGACTATTCACTATCCCTGTCTTGTACCACAGCATGACCCTTAAAACTGCATCACCCACAAATTAAAAAGTGTCAGAAGGCAATATTATTTGAACCATCATTTTACTTGAACTGGACATTGACTATCCTTTTCCTGAAACGCAGCATGACCCTTAAACCTGTCTGACCCACAGATTAAAAAAGTTGCGGACAGAATAAGAAGTCATTTCAAAACCACCAATTTTAGTTGAACTGGACATTGACTATACCTGTCCTGGGCCACAGCATGAGCCCCAAACCTGCATGACCCCCAGATTAAAAAAGTGCCGGAAAAAGAAGTCTTTGAAGCACCATTTTAGTTTAACTGGACTTTGACTATCCTTGTCCTGGACCTCAATATGACCCTTAAACCTATCTGACCCACAGATTAAAAAGTGCCGGAAAAAGGATTTTTTGAACCACCATTTTAGTTGAACAGGACATTGACTATGCCTGTCCTGGACCGCAGCATGACCCTCAAACCTGCATGACCCACAGATTAAAAAGTGCCAGAAGAAAGTAGTCTTTGAAGCAGTATTTTAGTGAAATGGACATTGACTATCCATATCCTGTAACGCAGCATGACCCAAAAACCCGCACAGGTGCCCTTATGGACCATCAGCAGAAAATTTCGCAATAAGAAATAAACTATATTAAAAACAACTCGTTTTCCAATACTGCTGCTGCTAGAGCTACTTGCCATTCTACTGGTGACATTGTTCCACCGTGACATTAGAATGTGAAGCAAATGAAACAGATGTCCCCAGTAGGTCAACGAGGCCTGTCTGAAAATCCTGCATTCTACTGTCAAGTGGGTTGAAGGAAATTACTGATCAAGGCGGGTTTGGCTGTAAACGTGGATCACGCAGGTTCAGCTGGCAGGGCCTGACTTACAGTGGGTGTGGTGAGAGCAAGGGCTGTTGTCCGTCATCTATTAACAAGGCAGGTTCAGCTAGCAGGGCCAGAGTTACAGTGGGTGCGGTGAGAGCCAGGGCTGGTGTTCGTCATCTATTAACATGCAGGTTCAGCTAGCAGGGCCCGAGTTACAGTGGGTGCGGTGAGAGCCCAGGCTGGCGTCCGTCATCCATTAACACGGCAAAAATTCCCTTATGACGCAGCAACGAAAACAGTCGTGCTGAAGCAGAGTGCGGAAGCGGAAGTGTGAGCTAAGACCTCCAGCATTCTTCGGTACACAGTCAAGACCTGGGTAGCGCTTGAGAAATTTCTGCCTCTACGAGAGCGCTTGCCCCTCCGTATGAGTGCGGACCAATTGAGCTTCACTTGGAAATGCTGGTGGTTGACGCTCCTGTTTCACCCAGGTGCCCTTTTTCTTGGCATTCTTTTTCTCGTTTTACTCAACGTGTTGGAGGAAATTGTCTCTGTTCTTGGGGTGGCAAATGTGCTCCATACACCATGTCCTCTGAATAACCTACATCTGTTCAAGTCTTCCTGTACCTCCCTTGTACAATTCAGAGGAATATTTGTATCAGCTATTTTGTACATGCAATTTTTTTAGTAGTTTAATTCTAGAAAACACATTTTTAAAATAGGATGGAATCCCACCACGTCTTTGTTTCTCTTTTTTTTTATTGTATTAAATGGGTTGTCTCACTACAGGGATTGCTAGCTATGTTAAAGATCTTGCAAAAACAAGTCATTTTGCAATATGTGTCCATTAACAGTGTCCTACCTATTCCTGTTTTTGACAGCACCATCACCCTTGAGCCACTCTTGACAATTGTGAAGAACAAATGTCTGTTAGAAACCACATTTTTTATAATAGGACCTGTAGTATAGCTGCATTTCACAGCAACATGCCCCTAAAAAAATTCAAAACATGACCCTTGAGCCACTGTTGACAATTGTGAAGAACAAATGTCTGTTAGAAACCACTTTTTTTATAATAGGACCTGTAGTATAGCTGTATTTCACAGCAGTAGGACCCCAAAAATGATAAAAATTACTTCGCAGCCACTGTTAAAAATTGTGAGGGAGAAATGCCACTTAGAAGCCACATTTTTGTTCGAAAGGACCTTGATTATAGCTGTATCTGAGAATAAAAATTGCAGTAAGAAATGATAATTTAAAAAAAAATTTTTTCAAGAGGACCATTTCTGTTTGAAGACGAATGTGAAGTAGAGCGGCAACTATTCGGTGACCTCGGCAATTGGGGCCACAACGTCATCAGAGAACCATGTCTGAAAGTCATACAATCCACATTATCAGTGGAAAGCCGGATGCGTTTGTCTGTAATGACTCCTCCAGTTGTGCTAAAGGTCTGCTCAGATATGACGCTGGCTGCTGGTCAAGACAACACCTCAGGCCATTCATCCATTTTGGATACCCAGAAGTCGAATGGTTCCGGAACATATACAAAAACATCGGTGTTGAGACGCAGATAGTCGTTCACCATGATCTTAAGCTGGTCTCTGTGTGCCCTGCGTTACATGTGTTGGTGACCTGGTAAATAAGGATTGCCAGAGGTCACCCATTAGGCTTCTGCCACAATGCCTGCTGCTGTTGTTGCGGCTACTTGGCACTCTACTGCTGTCACGTTGCTGACGTTGTTCCACCGTGACATTTGAAGAACGTGAAGCAGACACAACAGATGTCTCCAGTTGATCAATCAGCACGGTCTCCAATTCCTGCATTTTACTCTCTATTTGGGTGGGTGGAAGGAAAGTGCTGAGTTTTGCTTTGTACCGGGGATCGAGGAGGGTGGCCACCCAATAACTGTTGTTCATTTTGATGGCCTTAATGCGAGGATCATGTTGGAGGAAATGGAGCATCCAAGCACTCATGTGAGAGATGGAGCCTTGATTTCCAAAGCCTCTGGGTCGAGGGGCACTAGCAAACTGATCTTCCTCATCTTCCTCCTCCGCCTCAAATCCGTGCCAACCTCTTTCCAAGGCAGGGACATCGGTAACGTTGGTGTCCAGGAATACCTCATCCTCCTCCTCCGCTTCCTCCGCCTCAGCTTCAACACAGCCCTGACTTGCCTCAGATGCTGTACCCTGAGAGCTGAGGCGCCGCCTTGCACCAGCCCTGGACCCCGAACCACTGCCTAATGAAGACCGATAAAGTTGTGAAACTGTCGGGCCTTCTGGATTCGATGGAGAGAAAGGCTCTGTGTCCGCATCTTTGTCCGTCTTCTCCTCCGTCGCTGATGGGAACTGCTGTTTCAGAGTGTCTAACGAACTTAGATCACCACAATGCTCATGCTGACTAGGGCATTGTCCGCGCTGACCATTTTGGTGGCTTCTTCAAAACTCGCAAGGATGGTGCAGAGCTCTTTCACCTGCTTCCACTCTCGGTGGCTCAACACCCCGAGGTCCGCACCGCTGCTTGTCAGGCCATGTGTCACTTCGTACTGCGTAATGGCATTGCACTGCTGCTACAATTGCTGAACCATGTGGAGGGTGGAATTCCAGTGTGTTGCCACGTCAACAATGAGATAGTTGACGGGGAGGTTGAGCTGACGCTGTTACGCAGCCAGCCGGAATGAAGCAGGGTGCGAACGGCGGAAGTGTGAGCTCAGACCTCGAGCCTTCCTCAGCAGGCAGTCCAGACCTGGGTAGCGCTTTAGAAATTTCTGGACGACGAGGTTCATGACGTGTGCCAGGCAAGGGATGTGCTCCAGCCTACCGATCTTAAGGGTGGCCAGGAGGTTTCAACCGTTATCGCACACCACCTTGCCTGGCACAAGGTTCTTGTCACCCAGCCAGCGCTCGGTCTCGTTGCGAAGAGACGTCCACAGCTCCTGACCTGTGTGTCTCCAAGACAGATTAATTTCAACACGGCCTGGTTTCTCTGGGCACGTGATGCTACCAGTGGACCTTGGGGGAAAAAACCCTGCACCATCCCTGCGCTTTTGTAGAGCGTGCGCTGAGCCTGAGAGCCACCGTCACCACTAGAGGCATCCTTCCGACTCACCAAGTGAGCTGTCACAGAGATATAGTGGCTTTGCCTGTGCTTACTAGTCCATGTATCGGTGGTCAGATGGACTTTGCCAGACACAGATGCAGACAAAGTGCTTGAGATTTTAGATGACACGTGGCTGGCCAGGGCAGGAACAGCTGTTCTGGAAAAGAAATGCCTTCTTTGCATCTGGTTTTGGGGGCAGGCATGGGCCATGACGTGTCCACCAGACGGAAAGGCAACATTTCCAAGGCCAAAAACCTGGCAATGCCGACATTCAGGCTTTTGGCTCTGGGATGGTTTGGGTTAAAGTGTTTCTTCTGCTCCCAAACCTGGTAGACAGAAGGCTGGCTGCAAGACTGGCCACTGTATGGAGTGCAGGTCAAAGTGGTGGAAGGAGAAGTGATAGGCTGTGTCTCTGTTGGTCCTGGTGGTGCTTGGGCGATGGTGCAGGCTGAAGCGGAGGCTGATCCTTGATCATGACTCCGAGAGACATGCGCAGCTGAGAAACGCTTGGTCTTGGAAGTGGCGGAGGAGGAAGAGGCGGAGACAGAGGGTGTGACAGTGGTTGGAAACCCGGGATCGGTGTGGCCTTTTTTGGCCAAGTGTTCCCTCCATTTCAACTCATGCATTCGCTGCATGTGACTAGACATGTTGGTGGTGGTTAAACACCTAAGATTCTTACCTCTACTGATGCGATTACGGCAAAGGCAGCATATTACATCAGAAGCTTGATCGAAAAAGGCCCAGGCTTGATAGGTCCTGGATCGTTTCGACGGCGATAAGCGAGGAGCGATTTTTCCACTGATCATGGCTGGCGGAATAATCTCAGTGGACTTGTGCGACCGCCCTCTCCCTTTTTGAGGCGGGACCCGTACTGACACTACCCCATTGTCTTCCTC
Organism: Phyllomedusa bahiana; assembly: GCA_025379985.1. Taxonomy (NCBI): domain Eukaryota; kingdom Metazoa; phylum Chordata; class Amphibia; order Anura; family Hylidae; genus Phyllomedusa; species Phyllomedusa bahiana. The sequence continues at coordinate 50,564 of JAODAL010017069.1, forward strand.
CTCGTCCAGTGATGAAGCGCTCGCAAGCAAATTCTGATTAAAAGACCACGTTGGATCTGCAATGTCATCATCATCATCATCATCATCAACACAGGTGACTTCCTTGTCCTCACTTTCTGCATCCTGGAGCTGCGAGCTACAAGCAACAGGCACTGCAAGGCATTGCCGCCCGCCCGGGAATCTTGCTGATTGACCGGCTTCTTTCTCCTCCTCTGATGGCATCAGCGATTGGGTGTCAGAGCAGACAAAATCATCCTCTTTGGCCTCTTGATCTTTTGAAATGCCTTCTGACCCCAATCACATTTTGTCATTAAAGAGGTCTTCAGAAAATGGATTATCCACAGTGGTGGGTACATGAGTTGACATTTGGGCTGCCTTCACTTCATATTGGACGGATGCTTACGATGATGATGACGACATTTGTGGCCGTGACTGGGAGGACAAGGAGGTAAGACTGCTGGATACAGGTTGCATTAACCACTGAAGAACAGATTGGCAAGCTGTTCATTATTGAGATTCACAGGGCACCGACCCAGCGATAACAGGCCTGACGGTCCAGCAACCGATGATCTGCTGGCTTGCATGTTGTCCCCAGCAATCGAAGGAGCACCTTCTCTCGTACCTCCATGTCCTACACCCGTCTTTGCTCGCTTACCACCTGCAGTTCGCTCCATGTTCAGAAATATAAAAATGTTATGGTATGGAAGAGTTTTTGACAGTCTCTTATTGAAAGTCAGAAAATCACAGCTATTCTTAAATCCCACAAATTTACAACAGCCAACTAGGATTAGAAAAAGAATTGTTTATATCAAATATTTGTGAAATGTGGTCTGGTGGAAGAACTGTAACACAAAATCAACAGTGTTCTTCCTTCAGTCCATTAGATTTTCAACTGCTCAGTATGAATAGCAGTTGATAGTTTTCAACAAACTATTGTACAAATGTACAATTAGTGCTAAACTGAGACTCACTGATTGAAATAGAAGTATTAAAAAGTTATATGGATTAATATGGCGGCCTTCGCACCACTGACTACAGACGTAATTTACTATCAAATATGTATAACACAATGGGCGACATGTATGATCTGGAGTTGCTCCTGTTTTCTGGCAAAAATGGCGCCACACAGATCCGAATCCCCTGTCAGACGCAGTGATGCGGTGTTAGGCGCAACCTTCTCCACTTTCGGATGTGCCTAACATGAAGCGTGCAAAGGGCGCGGTGTGGGCGTTCTGGGGCGGGACGCATCACATTCGAATACTCCGAGGCATGCATGATCGTGGGTCGGCAAAGTGAGGCACATTGCAGCGCTCGACAGCTCCGAAAGGCAGACCTAGTTGAAGCTGGTCTAAATGAGCCGGAGGAGGCGAAGTGAAGCGAGAACGTAATGGAATGGGCCAAAATGTGTTCTAGGTCGACTGTTACAACAGTACACAGCTCTCAGCTCCGTGAGGCATGGAGTATGATTCTAAAAATCGTTTTTATTAAGTGTAAAACATTATCTGAAAAAGAGCTAAAACCTTCTATAAACATACATAAATAAAATCCCTAACAGCGCGTTTGTCGCCATCACCGGCGCAACATCAGGAATTGCGATATAGAAAATTGCCGGGAAATACAGTAATTCAAATTCTGTAAGCTATTCTCATTGGTCGGCATAAACCAGCCAATCAGAATAGGAGCGACAGTGACCCATTATAAGCTATGGAGAAGTATTGACCAATCAAATGAAAAGGCGGGACAGTTCAAAGTACAGTAAAAAAGGCAGAAAAGAGCTGATTGGTAGAGCTAGCGGGGGCTTGGCTATCCCGGCCAATCAGAACGCGAGCTATTCTGTTCCATTGTAGTCTACGGAGAGATCGGGGCAATGAAATCTCAGCTCTCAGCTCCGTGCGGCATGGAGTATTAGAAAATAAATCGTTTTTATTCAGTGTAAAACATTCTCTGAAAAAGAGCTAAAACCTTCTAAAAACATACATCAATCAAATCCCTAGCAATTCGTTTGTCGCCGAGACCGGCACAACATCAGGAATTGGGATATTGTAAATTGCCGGGAAATACAGTAATTCAAATTCTTGAAGCTCTTCTCATTGGTCGGCATAAACCAACCAATCAGAATAGGAGCGACAGTGAACCATTATAACCTATGGAGTAGTATTGACCAATCAAATGAAAAGGCGGGACAGTTCAAAATACAGTAAAAAAGGCAGAAAAGAGCTGATTGGTTGAGACCAGGCGGCAGATATGAATCCACCAATCATATGTAGTGCATCTATTTTGAGTGGAGCAGGAAGGGCGCAATAGAAGGGCGTCCTAAAAGTTATTACTGTCTATGGGAAATATTCTAGTACTGTGATTGGTTGGGGGGAAGAGGGGCTCGTCCTGCTTAGCCAATCAGCGGGTGAACTACTACTATGGGGAAAAGAAATGCAGAGCGAGCTCTGTTTGTGATTGGCTAAGTTAAAAGAGAAATAAAAATGAATTTATTGAATTCATATTTCTTAGTTTATTTTCGTTACCCCCCATATTATTGATCATTTTATATAGAGATTGGTACAACTTCGTGAGTCTTATCATTTGATTTCTGCCATGTACAGTTTTATTATAGATTGCATTAGAAAACCCAAAAGAGCGTCGCTCGCTCTCCCATTGGCCCAAATAACCGCGCCTCTTTTAACTTAGCCAATCACAAACAGAGCTAGCTCTGCATTTCTTTTCCCCATAGAACTCTATGTGATGGGGGCGTGGCCTGGACGCGGACCAAGATGGCTGATTAAGCTTGGAGCTCCGGAGGATCGCTGCTGTATAAGGGGGCAATCCAGAGACATCCTGGCACAGCTGCAGCAGAAACGGCCTCCACCTACCCCAGAAGTACGGGGGACCTGCTCTGTAAAGCAGACTTCGCTCCTGGCGTTCTTCGCGCCGCGCTCCGGGACACCGAGGGAGCTGCGGCCTAGCCCGAGAGAGCTGCGGCCTGACCCAGAAGTCGCAGAGGCGCTGGACGGACGGGCACTCACAGGCGCATCACCATCTACTGTGGAGGCGGTGGGACCCGTTCTTCGGACACAAGGGTCCCGCGGGAGACGTGGGCATCGGAGCAGCGGGCGGAGGAGAATCCGGCGAGCGGGAGAGGCAGACTGCAGGAGCAGTGACCGGCGCCGCCGCTGCGGAACATCGGCAGCGGCGAGACTAGAGGAGACAGGTACCTACCAAGGCCCCCGAGCGCCCTGTCTGGCCCTAAGTCCTTTGGACCCTCTTGACGCCCCCTCTACCAGGGACTGTCACTTACCAAGACCCTGGCTTCGAGGCCCACCAAAGGCTCAAATAGGGGCATTACTTCACACTGCAGCAGCGACCTGCTAACTTGCAGCCCTCAGGAGGCGATCCACCTGAAAGCCTACACTCCTTTATCCCAAAAGGGGGAATTACACTTTTCTGGGGACTCTAACCCGCAATCTGGGTGTCAATCCAATCACATTACGCCGCTGAGCACCTGTTTCTTGGAAATCGTCGATTCTACCATAACATCTTCTTGGGACACCTGTGCTCTCCCTCTCTCAGCCTCAAGTAGCTGACTATGTCCTCTAAGAAACAACAAAAAGAAGGGAGCTTGCCACTTGCTAAGCCTCTGCCTGCTGTTAACCCCCCAAGCCCTCTGATTGTCCCGGAGACAGGACTATCTGAGATGGCGGACGACACTATACCATTACAGAGCCGAAGCCCATCCCCGGAGTTGCTTGGAGGGGAGACGGTCCCAGCTGGTTCTCATCTGTATTCCACCCCTGGATGGCAGTCCCGCCTCAGTGATCTCCCAACCAGAAAGGATCTCAAAGACCTCAAAGAACTTATGCTAGATGTTAAAGAAACCTTCAAGGCAGAGTTCGCGTTGGTTAGAGCAGATTTAAAACACATGGCGGAGAGAGTTGAGTCTATTGAGACTGCGCATGACGACACCCGGCAATATGTTTCCTCCTTGCAATCAACTGTGACCACCCAGGCCAAACTCCTGAGGGAGACTAACCGACAAGTAGAAGATCTAGACAACAGAGGAAGACGGAACAACTTGAGGATTAGGGGAGTCCCGGAGGCCAACGGGCAGGAAAATGTGTTCCAAATTCTTGACAGAATCTTCCAGTCCGTCCTGGGGGACTCGAACCCTGGCACCATCAAAATGGACAGAGCTCATAGAGCCCTCAAACCCAAGGGCCCTCCCTCACGTCCACGAGATATAATATGCTGTATACATGAGTTCCAGATCAAAGAGCAAATTTTGAACGCGGCAGGAACCCGAGGATCCCTTCAATATCAGACTTTTCCTGATCTTTCCTGGATAACTCTTCAGAAACGTTGTCACCTCAAGCCCCTGCTAGAAATTCTAAAGGAACCCTATCGCTGGGGCTTCCCTTTTGCGTTAATTGCCACCAGAAATGGACGCTCTGCAACACGCACTTTTGAAGATCTTCCAACTTTTTGCTCCACTCTGGAGGTCCTGCCGCCGGAGCTCACAGACTGGGAGCTGGGGGATCCCCCTCCTGCCCTTGCTCCGGAGTGGCAGAAGGCACAGCCCAAGCGGAAAAGATCTGTTCTGTTGAAATCTGTGAGATTGGGGAATAGATATACCTCTTCTCTTGCCACTTGATGCTTACAATTTTAAAAGGAAAGTCATTCTACTTCATCTTGTTGATCCCCTTCTATAGGTGTTTCTGTTCCTCTCGATTGTAGAAGATTGGAACTTTATGACTTTCATTCCTGGGATGAGGTGGTATACTAGTGGTGATTGGTGGCAGATACCTTAAGCTCTCAGGAATGACTCTCATACACCACTGCAATAATGTTTAAAGTATTGCTATTTTCTGGGTTTAGTAGCCTGTTTCCCCTCATATGAGGGTGTTTTCTAGCCTGACAAGAACATTCGGATGTAGGATGATTCTGTGCCAGTTTGTATAATGCATGTTAATTTCATACTTTAAGAGGATTGCCCCCCTCATATGTGTTGTATTATTTTATGGGATTTCGAGAAATACTTTATTTACTCCTTTCTAAACCAGATTCCATAGATACTTAAGTTTCTCTAAATTCTACTTCAACATCTTAAAGCAGCGAGATCTCCTAGGCCTACTGAGATTTGCAGTCCAGCACTTGACTCGTTGGGCATTACGCTCCCCTGAGGTGATCTCTCCCTAATTGCATAGTCTATTCTCCGGTAAAAAGACGGAAGGAACCATTGTCGTTATTGAACTTCTGGTTTCCTAAGGAGTTGAATACCTCCTCAAGGCATGAAAAGCCTTGATGTTCAAGTACAACTTTATTTGTTTTGTGGTTTGTTTGTCTGTCCTGTGACTCCCATTCCCTCGCCTTCCCTTTCACTTCCCCTCCCTTCCCTTCTCTCCCCTCCCTGCAGTGAAGCCGTCCCCTCTAACCCAGCTAGGAGGTCTGAGGGAGTGCTGTGAGCTCCCCCAGCAGGTCCGGGCGGAGTCCTTATGGCAAACACTTTTGGTGCAATCCATAAGGTTATGAGTGGCTCTCTAATTACTGAAGTTTAGAGCCGGACTGGGACTAAAAAGCAGCCCTGGCAATGAAGCCGAACCAGCCCACCTATAATATTTCCCCCTCTACATGGAAATAAAAAACGTTGCGCAATGCAGCAAATTTCACTTAACCATCCCCTCGCCACTACTCCATTAAATTTGTAATACACACAACAGAATGAGGAAAATAAAAGAACCCAATCTCACTGTACCCCTAGGAATCACTTATGTCACATACTGTACCCCAAAATTTATTTTATTGCATACCATACACCAGAAATGACATCACTCACTGCACCCCAGAAATTAATTATATTACACATGGAAGCCACAGAAATTATATTACTAACTGCACCTTAGAAATGAATTGCACATTGTACTCAAGAAATAATATAATTCAGTGTATCCCGAAAATGTATTATATTACACACTGAACCCTAGAAATGAATTACATAACTCACTGTACTCCAGAAATTACATTACACCATACCCCAGAGATTACATTACACATTGTACCCCAGAGATTACATTACACACCTTACCCCAGAGATTACATTACTCACTGGACCCCAGAGATTACATTACACAATGTACCCCAGAGATTACATTACTCACTTGACCCCAGAGATTACATTACTCACTGGACCCCAGAGATTACATTACACACCGGACCCCGGAGATTACATTACTCATTGTGCCCCAGAGATTACATTACACACCGTATCCCAGAGATTACTACATTGCACACCATACACCAGATATTACATTACCCACTGTACCCTAGAGATTACTACATTACCCACTGTACCCCAGTGATTAGTTTACACACCATACCCCAGATATTACTGCATTATTCATCGCACCACAGATATTACATTACACACTGTACAACAGAGATTATATTACACACTGTACCCCAGAGATTATTACATTACACACTGTACCCCAGACACTACAGTAGACAAGGTACCCCAGGAATTGTGTGTGTATATATACATATATTGAACACAGACACACTACACACTTAGGGTAACTTCATGTCACGGCTTTTTGGCACTGACAGTGTCGTTTGCTTATTGGAAATTCGGCGCTTGCAAACGCAGAATTCCGACGAGCACACGACCCAGACTGCCCGAGGCAGATCTCTGCTTCGTATCCTTTAGTGCAGTTCGTGCGTAAAATTACTTGAAGAATTCTTTGTAAGTGCTGACAGTACGCACCGAAAATACTCAAGTAAAATCAGTGTCATCTAAACAACTACACTGATTTTACATAGGGTATAATGTAAATCAGGTCCTGACGGATTGGATGCCGATTCTGAGGCAGATCCGCAGATCCAGCACTGAATCCATCCCAGAATCAGCATTCATATCTTGTGCATGAATATACCCTTAAGGTATGTTCACATGGCGTATAGCGGGGCGTACTGTGCGCTCTGCTGTATGCCGTGTGTTTTAGAAGTATGCGCTGGCCAGTCTGCACTTTTAAAATGCTGCGGGGCTGGGCCCATTCACTTTCATTTTCCCCGGTGCGTAAGTGCAGGGAAGATGTGACATGGCTAGACACATGGCTGTACAGTATATATACATCTCACATATACAGTACATACCCTACTCACATGCACACACAACGCCTGGCACCCTTGTCCCCTCCTTACCGGTCTCCTGTAGTCTGGTGCAGTTGGCATTTGGCAAGAGCTTCTTTTCTTCTCTGATGAGGGTGGAGTATAGGGGAAGTGGTATACAATGGGAGGGAAAGATACAGCCTCATATACAGAGTGTGCTGGACTGTGAGCTGCTCTCATTCTGCACTGAAACTTGAGGCAACTCTGTTCCCCCAAGATGCACAGAAATATAGGAGACAAAGGGTTAACTTCTTCCTCCTCTGTGCTTTGCCCTCCCCAACTTACCGTATTCTCATGCTTTCATATGGATTATTTTTTTATTGAAGTGGTTAAAACGTGGGGGGGACCGTCCCCCACCCAGAAAAAAGTGGGGAGGACCAGTCCCCTCCGTACCCCCCTAAAGTTACACCTATGGGATACAGTCATTAGTAGCTACCCTAATGGTTAAGTTATACTCTCTAAATGTTAAGGGTTTGAACTCCAACTTAAAAAGAAAACTTTTGTATGCCGACCTCAAATCTAGTAGACCTGACTTGGTATTTATCCAAGAGAAACATTTTAACAAGACAGGAAACTTTAACTTTCTTAAGCAGCTGTACCCAATTAGTTATGTGGCATCCCAAGAAAAAAAAGGCAGGAGGGGCAGTATTACTTCTAAAAGATGCCCCATTTTGATATCGAACTCCTTAACGGATCCAGGTGGCCGTTATGTGATTTTGGAGGGCACAATGGGAGGTTCCCCTATTTTATTATGTAATGTCTATGCCCCCAACGTTGGTCAATTAACTTTCCTAAAGAGACTATTAAACAAACTATCCCGCTTCCCTCCCTCAGCTGTTATAGTAGAGGGAGATTTTAATTTAATCTTTTCAGAACTCTACGATAAACTGTCGGTGAAGGGTCCGCCCCGTACCGCGAACCAGCCTCATCAATCTAAGGGATTCAGACAGCTCATTCGCAGATTTAGACTGTTCGATCTTTGGAGGATCGCACAGAGCTTATACTTTTTTCTCTAATCCACACCAGTCTCATTCCAGACTTGATTATTTCTTTGGAAATATTCTGGCTCTCAGAATGATGGAATCTGCAGAGGTAGGAACTATAACATCGTCCGATCATGCCCCAGTCAGTCTGTCCCTTAAGACCTCGAGCTCAGCGACACGGGTGTGTCATTGGAGACTTAATGAGTCTCTGTTAAAAAATCCGGTACATAGAGAAGAACTGAGAAAACACCTTGTGGATTATTTTGAAGTTAATACGGGCTCAGTCTCCTCACCCGCTATTCTTTGGGAGGCCCATAAAGCTGTGTTCCGGGGACAATGCATAGCTCTGGGCACTCGGTTGAAGAGGGATAGACAGGCGAAATGGAGGGAATATTCTGCAGAACTTAGGCAAATGGAAGATAGACTAGCGCTAAACCCCAGTAAAAACACCCTGAGGAGAATGGTTTCTCTAAGAGCTAACTTGAGGAGCCTGGCCTTGCAAAGAGCTAAAAAACTGTTGGTATTTACGAAACACAAATATTATGAAAGAGCCAATAAAGCGCATACACTCCTGGCTAAGATGTTACGGGATGAAACGGAGCGTCTCACTCCACATGTCTTGCGGAATAGAAGAGGAGTGCCAATTTATGATCCCCAAGCTATTGCGGACATTTTCCACTCCTTTTTTACGAATCTTTACAACATTCCGGACACCTTACCCACGGATAGTGTGGATCGGGATAGATTACTTACGCAATTTTTTAGTTCCTGCCAGCTTCCAAGGCTCTCTGCGGAAGCTCTGGGCTCTTTAAATGCCGCTATTACATCGGAGGAAATTTTGGATACCATTAAACATCTCCGCTCAGGTAAAGCACCAGGTCCAGATGGACTTACCTCCTTATATTACCAGATTTTCCAGCCCCAATTACTCCTGAACATGATAGTCCTATATAATTCCTTTCTACAGGGCTCCCCCGTTCCGGAAACATTGCTACACTCTTACATTACACTGATACCTAAACCGGGTGGGGATCCCCTGGAGTGCGGTAGTTACAGACCCATAGCATTATTAAACACAGATATGAAAATTTTCACTAAAATCTTGGCTAATAGACTCTCTCTTCATTTGCCGGGTATGGTTAACAAAGATCAGGTAGGATTTGTCCCATGCCGACAGGGAGGAGATAACACCAGAAGAGCCATCGATCTCATCGACATTGTATGTAAAAGAGGGGAATCTATGCTTCTTCTAAGCCTTGATGCTGAAAAAGCATTTGACCGTCTTAATTGGTCGTTCATGTTCCGTACACTACAGGCGTTTGGGATCGGTGGCTCTTTTGTCGCCGCACTCCGGGGATCTACTCTAATCCATCTGCTAATATTAGGTTACCCCATGCTATGTCCCCCAAAATATCTATCCGCAACGGTACTAGACAAGGATGTCCTCTCTCCCCCCCCTCCTGTTTGCCCTGTCCATCGAGCCCCTGGCAACGCCGATTAGATTATCCCCAGATATCACGGGGGTGGTGGTTGGAGAGAGAGAGTTCAAAATCTCATTGTATGCGGACGATGTACTATTAACCCTTACTAACCTGGCAGTTACATTACCTAATTTGCATTCTCTCTTGGGTCAATTTGGTCTCCTGTCAGGGTATAAGATAAATACATCTAAAACAGAGGCTCTGCCAATAGGCATACTAGATGCACAGGTCGCCCAACTTAAAGTAAACTATAATTATCGATGGAAGTCGGATAGCCTAAAATATCTGGGAATTTTTTGACTCCAGAATATTCTTTGCTTTTTAAGCATAACTTTCCGAAACTGTTACTGGAAATTAAACACCTCCTGGATCGCTGGAATAAATTGGCATTATCCCTCTTTGGCCGGATTGCAGCCATAAAGATGTCAGTCTTGCCAAAACTGATGTACTTGTTCGAGACTCTCCCGGTTCCAGTGCCGCTGGCGACCCTTCGATCTTTACAAGCGAGTTTCATTCATTTTATATGGGCTCGCCGGCGGCATAGGATATCTAGAGATGTCTTGTTAACAGGAAAAAGGGATGGGGGGCTATCGGTCCCGGATGTGGTTAAATACTATTGGGCAGCACAGTTGAGAGTTATCCTTGCCTGGTCGGCATTATACGCTTATTCTAGATGGATGGAGATCGAAAAGCTGTGGATGGCTCCCGTTCACCCTAATTCACCGCTATGGGCCACTACCAAAATCAGCGTTGAGCAACCACTACTAAATTCTATGTCCCTGACGAGAGCTATATGGCAGAGGTGTTATAGGAGGTTCGCATTGTGTTCGGAGGCATCCCCCATGACATCCTTCCTATTTCACCCATCACTCCAAAAAGATGGGATGGATGCTAGATGGAGGCCTTGGATTGCAAATCAACTTTTCCAATTTGCAGACGTGGTAGATCCCTGCACTCTGGAAATAAGACCCTTTAAGGAGTTACAATCTAGGTTTGAACTGCATCTGTGACTCTTTTTTCGTACCTACAGATTAAACACTATATGCACTCAGTTTTGGGTTCTGATAGAGTTTCGAAACCCTCTACCTTTGAACAGCTCTGTCGGTTAGGGTTATCAACAAGAGGGTTGATATCGACAATATATCAGATCCTGATCTCACCAGTTCAGGAATCTCTGATACGACACTTATATATGTCAAAGTGGGAAGAGTTTTTGGGGTCACCGTTGTCGATGGAAGAGTGGCAGAGTATTTGGCGGCAGGCAGCCCGATCATCTATCTCTAAAGAAAATCAGTTTAAATTACTGATGTATTGGTATCATACGCCTACCTTACTTCATAGATTAAATCTGTCAATCCCAGATGTGTGTTGGAGTTGTGGGGAACCAGGGGCAGACATTCCACATATATTCTGGACATGTAGGTTAGTGACCCCCTTCTGGAAAAAGGTTCAAGCATTAACTTTTAAAGTCATTCAAGAGTGGGTCCCCCTTACACCTCAGACTTACCTCCTGAATGTCCCACTCCCCTCCCTGGGACGTAATTTATGTAGGCTTTTTTTATACATAGTAACGGCAGCTAAGTGCTTGATCAAAAAATACTGGAAGCAGACCTCGCCCCCATCTAGGGAGGCTTTGTGCTCGTGAATCAGGGAAATCAGGGATATGAAATATCTCACGGCCTTACGGAACGATGAGTTGGAAACCTTTGACGCCATTTGGAGACCCTGGGAGCTCTATAGAGTTCTCCAGGATTCTTGACTTGAAATGATTATGGCGGAATTCTGCTACGGTTGGTCTCGTTTAGTTACAGACGGTTTTTTCCTTATGTGTCTTGTCGTATGTCTCCCTAGTCTGTGTCATACTGTTTAGTATACTTGTGAATTGAATTGGTTTCAGATTGTTCTGATCTCTGTTTGCATATGTCTTATAGGTATTAACAAAATCGAATATGTTGAATATTATGCTTTATTCAATTCTTACATTTCTGTTCTTTTGAACAATTCAATAAAAATACAGTTAAACAAAAAAAGAACTCTATGAGATAAGTAGCTCACCTGCTGATTGTCTAAGCAGGACGAGCCCCTCTTCCCCCCAACCAATCACAGTACTAGAATATTTCCCAAAGACAGTAATAACTTGTAGGGCGCCCTTCTATCGCCCCCTTCTTGCTCCACTCAAAATAGACACACTACATATGATTGGTGGATTCATATCTTCCGCCTGGTCTCAACCAATCAGCACTTTTCTGCCTTTTTTACTATATTTTGAACTGTCCCGCCTTTTCATTTGATTGGTCAATACTACTCCATAGGTTACAATGGTTCACCGTTGTTCCTATTCTGATTGGCTGGTTTATGACGACCAATGAGAAGAGCTTCAAGAATTTGAATTACTGTATTTCCCGGCAATTTTCTACATCACAGTTCCTGATGTAGCGCCGGTGACGGCGACAAACGTTTTGTTAGTGATTTTATTTATGTATGTTTATAGAAGGTTTTAGCTCTTTTATAGAGAATATTTTACACTTAATAAAAACGATTTATTTACTAATACTCCATGTCGCACGGCGCTGAGATTTCAGTGCCCCCATCTCTCCATAGACTACAATGGGACATAGTAGCTCGCGCTCTGATTGGCCGGGAGAGCCAAGCCCCCGCTAGTTCAACCAATCAGCTCTTTTCTGCCTTTTTTACTGTATTTTGAAATGTCCCCCCTTTTCATGTGATTGGTCAATACTTCTCCATAGCTAATATTTGGTCAGTGTCGCTCCTATTCTGATTGGTTGGTTTATGCCGACCAATGAGAAGAGCTTACAGAATTTTAATTACTGTATTTCCCGGCAATGTACAATATCCCAATTCCTGATGTTGCGCCGGTCACGGCGACAAACGCGTTTGTTATGGATTTGATTGATGTACGTTTTTAGAAGGTTTTAGCTCTTTTTCAGATAATATTTTACAACTAATAAAAACTATTTTTTTAACCATACTCCATGCCGCACGGAGCTGAGAGCCGAGATTTCAGTGCCCCGATCTCTCCGTAGACTACAATGGAACAAAGTAGTTCACACTCTGATTGGCCGGGATAGCCAAGCCCCCGCTAGCTCAACCAATCAGCTCTTTTCTGCCTTTTATACTGTATTTTGAACTGTCCCTCCTTTTCATGTGATTGGTCAATACTTCTCCATAGGTTATAATGGTTCACTGTCACTCATATTCTGATTGGCTGGTTTATGCCGACCAATGAGAAGAGCTTACAGAATTTGAATTACTGTATTTCCCGGCAATTTCTAATATCCCAATACCTGATGTTGCGCCGGTGACGGTAACAAACGCGTTGTTATTGATTTTATTTCTGTATGTTTATAGAAGGTTTTAGCTCTTTTACAGAGAATGTTTTACACTTAATAAAAACTATTTATTTCCTAATACTCCATGCCGCACGGCGCTGAGATTTCAGTGCCCCAATCTGTCCATAGACTACAATGGGACAAAGTAGCTCGCGCTCTGATTGGCCGGGAGTGCCAAGCCCCCGCTAGTTCAACCAATCAGCTCTTTTCTGCCTTTTTTACTGTATTTTGAACTGTCCCACCTTTTCATGTGATTGGTCAATACTTCTCCATAGCTTATAATGGGTCGTTATTGATTTTTTTTTTAGTGATTTTTTAAATGTATTTTTTAGAAGGTTTGAGCTCTTTTTCAGATAATGTTTTTCACCAAATAAAAACGATTTTTTTGATTCATATTCCATGCCACACGGAGCTGAGAGCTGAGATTTATTTCTTGAGCGATCATATATATTTTCACTTTAATTTTTAATGATCCACTTTTTCACTACATTTTATCGTTTTTAGACAGCTTCGATTTTTTACTTTATTCATTCATTCATTTGAAATACAACTCTTTTTGCTATTCACTAACATGTTTAATGATTTCTCGATCATTTCCAGCCTGTCTCGAATCGGAATACATGTTAGGCGTAGTCCTGCACTGCGCCTCACACACTGGCGAAGCGCAGGGAACTTTTCACCGCATGTATGAGCGCACCTCCTCGGGCGGCGAATCTTAGGCGCAGTCCCGCACTGCGCCTATGTTCCGCACTACGCCTCACACACTGGCGAGGCGCAGTGGATTTACACCGCATGTATGAGCGCACCTCGGGCGCCGACATACATGAGGCGCAGCTTTCACGTTCGAGCGCTTGAACACGTGCGCTCCGACGTGCCGAGATTCATACATGTCGCCCAATATGCATACAACTGAGCTCTATGCATCAAACAGACACACGGACTGCAATAAGAGTATTTAAATGTTATATGGATTAATATGGCGGCCTTCGCACCACTGACAACAAGCGTAATTTACTATCAAATATGTATAAAACAATATGCGTACAACTGAGCTCTCTGCGCCAAACAGATGCACAGACTGCAATAAGAGTATTTAAATGTTATCTGGATTAATATGGCGGCCTTTGCACCACTGACAAAAAGCGTAATTTACCTTAAAATATGTATAAAACAATATGCGTACAAATGAGCTCTTTGCGGTAAACAGATGCATGGATTGCAATAAGAGTATTTAAATGTTATATGGATTAATATGGCTGCCTTCGCACCACTGACTACAGGCGTAATTTACTATCAAATATGTAGAACACAATATGCGTACAACTGAGCTCTCTGCGCCAAACAGACGCACAGACTGCAATAAGAGTATTTAAATGTTATATGGATTAATATGGCGGCCTTCGCACCACTGACTACAGGCGTAATTTACTATCAAATATGTATAACACAATATGCGTACAACTGAGCTCTTTGCGGCAAACAGATGCACAGACTTCAATAAAACTATTTAAAAGTTATAGGGATAAGTTATGCCGGTTTTTGGGAACACTGACACGCAGTGATTGCAATAGAACTGAAAAAAACGGGACAAGTTCACCTCCTACCAGAGGTCTGCTGGCCAAAATAGTGGTAAAAAACAATGCTTTTTCAATTCAAGATCACAGAACACACTGAGCTGCAAAATATATCCCTTCCTTTCAAAAGCTTCTCCTGCTGCCGACCCCTCCTTCCCTCACCTGCAGCTACACACACCAGTAGATATCCTTAAAACTTTCTCTAACTAAATAAGAAGTTAAATTCTCTAATCTAACACTATTCTACGCTGTAGGTAGATTGATGGTTTCTTGTATTAGAAGAGACTATCTCTCAGAGCTGTTAGAACAGCTATTGGTTTAAATGCAGACAGACACGTCCTTCTGTGAAGTGGCATAGACAGAGAATGAGCTCAAACAGGAAATGCAGTTGCATAGATAAAACGAGGTCACGTGATTTTTGCAGCCAGTGAGATCCATACACCGCAAAGTGGTGACGTTGTACATCCTCCTAGCCCCCCTCTATCCTCGGAGCTGATTGGCTGGCCGCCAAAATGACAGGAAACGCTGAAAATGGTGCAATAGTAATAGATTATCTGTAAGATTGTCACCTAAACTATCGCATGATCGAAAATTTCCGATAAGCCTAAAAACCGTGCCGATTTCAACTTTTGGCGATAATATCGCACATCCCTAGCCTCAATACATGTTTGGAGGCAAAAAGGCACTGCATATCACCCCAAAAGCACCATACCAACAGTGAAGTTTGGAGGTGGGAACATCTTGGTGTGGGGCTGATTGGACAAATGTACCGAGACATTTTTATAAAAATCTTCTGCCATCTACCAGGATGATGAGGTTGAAACAAGGGTGGACATTTCAGAAATACAATGATCCCAACACACAGCCAAGGAAACTCTCAATTGGTTTCAGAGAAAGAAACTAAGGCTTCTAGAATGGACCAGCCAATCACCTGACCTGAATACAATAAAAAATCTATAGAAGGAACTAAAGCTCAGAGTTAGAGTCATAGAAGGAACTCATAGAAGCTTCGATCTGAAGATTTAAGGAGTGCTTGTGTTTAAGAATGGGCCAAAATCCTAACTGAGCAATGCATGTGACTAGTTTCTCCAAATGGGAGGCGTTATCATCACCAATAACGGCTTTTGTACAAAGTATTAAATCAATTTCAGTGAATGTGTTCAATACTTTTTCCCTGTGTCATTTCTCGTTATTACACATAACTTAATTTATGGACATATGAGGTTTGATTTCTCTGCTTGTGTAGATTTGATAGGTTGTTACCGTCATCTGGTATGAATTTCATATCAATATCACCTTCATATATTTACTTAGAAAACTGGTGACATGTTCAATACTTATTTCACCTGCTGTATACATAGACAATCAATAAATATACATGTATGTATGTAAGATGTAAAGTCATTGAAGTTCTTATACTTTCTTCCAAAACTATACAGACATCATCAAAAAGATCTACTACTTTTTTAACAGCTCAGAGATATGTCTACTTTTACTTTACGTTAAATTTAGTATTTAATATCATATATACTGTTTTATATTTTTATCACACATTAAAAATATACACATACTGTATAGTTTCATAGCTACAAATGGGGCAATCACTGCTGTGGGCCCATGCATTGAGGGGTCCTGTTAACCACACATTCCTCTGCTTTCCAGTACCAAGTTTTACCCATTAAGCTTAGAGGGAACCTGTCACATAGAACCGCAGAGAAAGTTTGTTTGGAACAGCTCACCCACTCCTCGGGTAACCGTTTTTGGTCTTCTCTAAGACTATGGTGATCGTCCGCTGAACAACCTCTCTGTGCAGCATGGATTTTTAAATTGTTATGAATAAAGTATTTATCAAGTTTTAACATTTTATTCCTACCATGTGTTGACTCCGTTTCCCGTGTTGAAGCTGGTCATTCTACCTGTTTGCTATGCAACCTGTCACATAGGTTATGTATCCCTTGCTGAGAGCAACACAAGCTAGTGACAGACATGCTGTTTCCATTGTTGTGTCTCTTATTCTGTAAGATGCAGCAGATTCAGAGCATGTAGAGCGACATGTATGAACGGGACAGTGCCAGAAGTCTGGTGTCTTTGACATTTAGCGCAGCCCCGTTCGTTATATTTTTAAACCTACTGCACGCCAATATCAGGCGCATTACAGAGCGCCCATTGGACTTTGTAATGTGTCTGATTTTGGGGGGCGTGCGGGAGATGTGGTCACTAGAACAGTATGAAGCTATAGATTTTTAGCTTCTGTAAGGTAAATCTAGGCGCATTAATAGTGGAACAGGTGAACCACTTTAAAATGCTCAAATGTGTCAGCTTGCAGCCTGTTCTGCCAGAAAAGAGTCCGCTTAATTCATGAGAATGTGTTAGCTCCACCCACCTGCTTTTTATTCATAGGTTTTTACCTATTCAAAGTAATAGGTTGAATCATCTGTGAGTGGGCGGGTCTAGCTGCAGGCGGGCGACATGTCTGTCACTAGCTTATGCTGCCCTTTAATAACTTCTGGCCTGGTCTTCTTTTTTATTCCACGGAAGCATTTCTGTCTGTGCTTCTACAGTCCTGCCTGAATCCCTATATGTATTCTGTATAGAGGCAGTAGTAATTAGCACTGTATTGGTTAATAGGTAGAAGAAGATTACAGCAAGGGGCACAAGACACACATGCTCTCCCTGCTCAGGCTGGTTCAAATGTCTACTATTTTTCACTTACATCCCTGGCAGTCACTACATGATTAGTATGTTCCCTGCTCACCTATAGTACCCAAACCTCTTAGTAACATAAGGTGCCCTGATGGATGTTTGTCAAACCTACATGTAGCCAAGCATGTGTGAAGAAGTAGCCAGGCATGCATGTGGTTTTCAGTTTTGAAGTCTAAGCGAGTGACTAGTTCAACTGTCTGCATTAGAGATGGGCGAATTTCTCAAAAATTCGATTCGGTCACTTCGCCGAATTTTCCGACAAAATTCGTTTCGTTCCGAATTACTTCGGTACGAATCGCGTTAAAAAGCGGCTATTTTCCCGCTGCACAGAGCCTGCAGGGTGCTGTAGTAACGTTGTGCCATGCTTAAAATATGCAGAGGGAGCTTGGTTTGGTCTTCATACATGTTGTGTTTTAGTATGACCACTCACATGACTGCACCGCCTCCTTAAACGAATGCGCTTCACTAATACAATGCCCTGGGTCACTTATGGGGGGCAAACTGACCAAAAAACTGAGCAGGAACGTAGCCTGATAAATGTCCTGGCATGCAAAAGCATGAAAAAACAAACTGAGAGCTCAGTTGGCAACATTAGTGACAGATGTGTGGAGGTGACGGCTGCACCACAGCAGCATGAGTCAGACAGTGGCATAAAAAAACAATGACATTCTGGAAGTTGGCAAAACAGTACCAGGCCGCAGAGTGGCACAATGAACACAGTGTGGAGGTCACGTTGGCGAGCAGCAATGATGTCAGGCAGTGGCAACAATGAACAAAATTCTGGAGCTGGCAAAAAAAGGAGTAGGCCAAAGAGTGGTACAGATGACACAGTTGTGGAGGGCACGGCAGGAGCAACAGCAGCAAGCATAAGGTCAGACAGTGGCACAATGACACAAGTGTGGAGGTGCACGAGCAAAGCGAGCGCACATCATCCAGCATAGTCAGACAGTGGGCACATGACAAATTCTGGAAGGTGGCAAAAACAGGAGTAGGCCAACAGTGTGGAGGGCACCGGAAGCAGCCACAGCAGCAGCAGTAGGTCAGACAGAGGCACAATGACATAACAGTGTGGAGGCAGGCATACAGGAGTCCACAGCAGCAGCATGAGGTCAGAGAGTGGCAAACATTGACATTCTGCAGGTGGCTAAATAGTATTACCGACAGATCTGCACAATGACTGAGAGCGGAGGACAACGGCGGAAGCAGCATGAGGTCAGGCAGTGGCACAATGGACAGAGATTGGAGTGAGACAGGAGTCAACAGCATGAGGTCAAGAGTGGCCAATGACATCTGGAGGGTGCAAAACAGTACCAGAGGCCGCTGAGTGGCACAAATGACAAACAGTGTGGAGGGCACGTAAGCAGACCCAATCAGCAGCAAGAGTCAGACGGTGGCACAATGACAATTCTGGAGGGTGCAAAAACAGGAGTAGGCCACAGTGTGGAGGGCAACGCAAGCAGCCCGTGCAGCAGCAATGAGTCAGACAGTGCACAATGACACAGTGTGGAGGGCACGACAAGAGTCACAGCAGCAGCATGAGGTCCAGAGAGAGCACAATGACATTCTGCAGGTGGCAAAAATAATTATTAGGCCACAGAGCGGCACAATGGACTGATAGCGTGTAGGTCACGCGGCCATGCAGCATGAGGTCAGGCAAGTGGCACAAGAAAGATAGTGGAGTATTACGAGGAGCAACAGCATGAGGTCAGAGAGTGGCCACAATGACATTCAGGAGGTGGCAAAACAGTACCAGCCGCAGCTTTGGGCACACTTTACCACAGTGTGGATGTCATGGACGGCAACAGCAACACAGCAGCAGCTGATCACATAGAGTGGCACAATGACAGAGTGTTGAGGAGTGGGTGGCAATACCATCCCTGTATAGTCCGGAGGTATGCAGATGAGAAACTATTCAAGCAATGTGTGTCATCAGCGGGTGGCGGGATCAGAGATAGTGGCTGAGTCAGGTAAAAAAAAAAGTTTTTTGACACCAGACTGACGCCTAAGGCACTTTGGTGGTTGGGAAATCCTGGCCGACTCCACGCTGATTCATTCTTGACTAAGGTCAGTCGTTTCACTATTTCCCGTGAGCAAGCGGGTTCTCCTTTGGGGTTAACGATGGCCCCCGCCGCAACTGAACACCCGCTCCAGATGCCACACTAACTGGCCGGGGCAGGAACGCTTCATCCACTGCAAACCTCCCCACCCCCGGCAAGTTGCGCCACACATCCAGTGTTGGACTGCCCGAGTAGTCCAGCGATCTTCTAACTGGGGTGGCGAGTGCTGTCCAAGTAGGCCACAACCTGTTGGTTTCAGGGAAATGCTCCCATGTCCTGCTGCTTGCTGCCGCTGGTGACTGCCTCCTGCACTAGTGCGGGTGAAGGAAGCTGCTCATTAGTGACTCCAGACTTAGGGTTTACTGCTGATGGAGCTGGTACTCTCCTACCCACCCCACCTTCCCCCGAGCAGCCGCTGCAGTATAACTGAGCGCTGAGGAACCCCCGGTCAGAACCTGTCAAGGAGGGACGATGCCGCCACATAGGCAGCGGCCCAACATGATTACGGATGATTTTCCCTATAGTATTTTAGTTTGTCCTTCTCTCAAAGCTTGGAAAAAGGCTCCCATTTTTGGACCGGTAGCGAGGGTCCAATAGGGTGGAGAGCCAGAATCATCCTCTGCCGGATGCTGACTATTTCGGCTGTCACTAGCCAGGCAATAAGCATGCTGCGGGACATCTGCACAAGTGACTCCGAGGGCTCCGCCCTGCCTCCATTTTTCCACTGTATACTGCCACGGTGCTTGGGAGTCATCTGCCCTCGTCTTCCTCATCTCCATCCACCTCCTCCAGTCTGCTCCTGCTCCTCCTCTCTTGTCCACCAGGGGAGAAAAATCCACTCATTTCACCATACAATGCTTCTTGCTCCAAAGTCCTCCTCCTCCTCCTCCTCCATTTCAGTCCCCACCGGACTCTATGTGCCACGAGATGTAGTCGCCACATCTCCAGTCCCCTGCCCATAACAGATTTTTCAGCATCCTGTTCCAGGACCATGAAGCCGTGAATGACGTAATTCATCCCGTAGTCCGCGACTGACAAATAAAGGAGGCCTCCTCGAATGGCCCTCAACAAACGGCAGGTGTCACCATGAGCTGACACTGCTGACATCAAAGTTACACCAGGGGAGTACTTCTGTTCTGCCTTGATCATCAAAAAATGCGTTAATCTGCCTGTTCTCTGTTCAAACAGTCGGTCGCAACATGTGCATGCTGGAATTCCAGCCGGGTGAAACATCGCATAAACAGAGCGTGTTGGGAGGCCGTTCTAGCCAGCTGCCAACTCGAGGAGGGTGTTTCCTGGCTTTGTACAATGGATAAAGTGCATGCACAAGTTTTCCTCCTTTTTGTCAGATGTTCTGAAGATCGTGGAAGACTTCAGGAACCTTTTTACAACCAGATGAACACAGTGCGCCATGCATGGGCATGACCAATGCCCTCATCGGTGCAGCGCGGACACATGTTCCTCCCCTTTCCCATACACCCATGGTCCGATTGTGCAGTTGGCGCGGAGAAAGCCACACATCGACCTTTCTGCAGCATGACGCGGAGCAGATTCCTCCCCTGTGTGACTCGTTCCGCTGCGAGGCAAGCTAGTGTAGAAACTTGCGTGACACCAGTGGCTTTGTGCCCTACACAGTGGTATGATGGAGCAGTACTTTTGGGAGGCTGAGTATGGTGGTGGTGGTGGGAGGAGGAGGAGGCGGACATTGGCGGGCAGGAGCGCATTGACAACGAGGAGGAGAAAGCGGCGTCTCTGACCAATGTTGTTGGTGTGCCTGGTCAAGAGTAAGCACATTCACACCCAGTGGGCCGTAAATGACATGTACTGGCCCTGACCGTAGTTACAGCTCCAGACTGCCGTCGCTGCCGTGTAGCCTTGAACAAACCGATAAGCGCAAGGACTGACCCACTTATCTGTTCTACATATTTATGAAAGTGCTGGTACTGCCATTTCTTGAAGAAATTCGGCCTTGGAAACTCTCCATCACGTGTCCGGCACAAGCCAGTAGTTCTCTGAATGGTGCAGAGTCCACCATTTGGAAAGGGATGACTGCAGTACCAACAACTTGGACAGGAGCACGGTCTAGCTGTGCACCTTAGGATGGGTTTGGACCGCATACTGTTGTCTTCTTTACAATCGCCTCTCTGAAACGACTGCTGGCGCCATGAGTAGCGAGGATCAGGAGCATCTGGACCGGGAGAGGATGTCAAAGAGAAACAGCTTGCCTTCTGCAGAGGTGGTTGTAGCCTGAGTGGCTGAAATGGCAGCGTGCACTGGCCGCTGGTGCTCGGCCTGCAGCGGCAGGATGGACTCACCGACATCAGAGCCAACGTTCTCTCCCAGGCCACCGGATGGTGAACGGCAGCATGTTGATGACGCAGGCCGTTTGCCAAACGTTATCTCCCTGGGCCACGCTTCACCTTTTCTGCCCACAGATTTCTACATATTCCCATATTCGCTCCTCCGTTGTCTTAGCAAGAACTGCCACACCGCCGAGTAGCAGATATTTAAACCGCCAACAGCCCGCAATGAGTGACTACTGCCGCCGCTGCAGTGCACAGATCGCTGAGATCCCCTGTGGCCGGCTACTGTCTTGGACCTGCGAAGCGGGTTTTCTACCCCGTGGCCGCTTGGCTCCCGACCTCTACACTGCTGCTACCCTGCTGACTAAACGCCCACAACAACCCACTTGCAGGCTGCGCCTGCCTGACGCGCAAGCGACGGCCCTCTTCACCTGACACGATGATGAAGCCCTTGCTTCACCCGCTCCCTGTGCGGTCGCTACATCATCATCTTATTTGTGTTTCATCGTCAATACTGCCTCATCACCGGTCCTTCGGTAAGCCGAGCTGACCTCTCACCACATGACCTCCTCATGCCACTCTCCACATCTATACTTTTGCCGCTACTGCAAGAAGCTGGTGGATATTGGCCCAGTTCTGTCGCTGCCAAGTAGCTGCTGACTGCCCTCCCATCAAATTGTTTCATCCTCGCTATTAAGTGGCCTGAGCCCTAGACCACGCTAAGAAGATCCCCGGGCTGTATGGAACTGATGGTGACAGAGGCGGGCTGATGAACAGTGAGGGCCGCTTGACAACCACTCCCAGGGCCATGGCCAACCTAAGTTGTTGTTCTGAGGTTCCCACCGACTCTTGACTGGGGTTGTCAATGTCCCCCCCCCCATCTTGGAGGAAGAGGATGACCAATCAACCAATCAAGAACCCTTGGGTTGCTGAACAAGCACAAGGCCGCATAGATACAGCGGCAGTTGTGGCCTCACCGAGTGACCCCTGCTGCTGACGTCACCCTTGCTGTGCTGCGACCTGGGCCCGTTTCAGATAATGTTTTGTGCCACTGCCGACTCGCAGTTGCAGAGCCTGCCACCTCTCTGTTTGCCAAACTGTTTGTTTCTACAAATGTACAGACACTGTTTTGATGAGCTATCTGTATATGATAATTATACACCCTTTTTTGACCTCCAAATGAACCCAGTAACAAGCTTGGGTAACTTGGATATAAATTCGCGCTCGACAAAATGGCCAGAAAAATTTCTGTATGTGTCCGTTTACAAGCACTGTGTGTTTACTAACATGTAAAAGCACAAACAGAGGCTTAATTAACCTTTTCTCGCTTGTGAATTATCGCTACAAGAAAAAATGAATATAATTTCGGTGTTGAAAAGACGGTTTATTTTTTGTCAAGCACAGCAGCAAAACAACGCTTAGTTAACCCCTGGATGTAAATTGCGCAATAGAATTGAGCCACCACAAACTAAGTAGCTTTGTACGTGTTACAATGGTGTATATTCTACAGCACACAACAAGAGATAAAAAATTGTAATTAGCCTTGCTTTGTGAATTAAGGCTGACCAAAAAAAATATATATATTTTGCGTGGAAAAAAGACGGCTTTATTTTCTTGTCAGCACACCAGCAAAACAACCTTAAATAACCCCTGATGTAAATTGCGCAACTTAGAATTGAGCCCACCACAAACAAGTATCTTTGTAGCGTGTTACAATGGCCTATTTTCTACGCCACACAACAAGAGATAAAATTGTAATCAACGTTGCTTGTGAACTTAGGCTACCAAAATAAAATAAATATTTTTGGCGTTGAAAAGACTGTTTTATTGTTTGGCACACACCCATCAAAACTCACGCTTAATTAACCCCTGGTTGTAAATTGCGCAATATAATAGAGCCACCACAAACTAGTATTTAGCGGTTTACATGGCGTATTTTTCTATACGCCACACAACAAGAGAAGAAAATGTAATTAACCTTTGCGCTTGTAAATAAGGGCTACCAAAAAAAATAAATATATTTGGCGTTGAAAAATAGAACGGTTATTTTGTCAGCACACCAGCAAAACAACGCTTAATTAACCCCTTGATTGTGAAATTGCGCATATGAAAGTGAGCCACCACAAACTAGTAGCTTATGTCGCGTGTTACAATGGTGTATTTTCTACGCCACACAAACAAGAGATAAAATTGTAATTAACCTTTGCCTGTGAATTAGGCTACCCAAAAAAAATATATATATATATGGCGTTGAAAAAGACGGTTTTATTTTGTCAGCACACCAGCAAAACAACGCTTAATTAACCCCTGGATGTACTAAATTGCGCAATAAGAATTGAGCCACCCACAACTAGTAGCTTTGTACGTGTTACAATGGCGTATTTTCATATCGCCACCACAACAAGAGATACAAATTGTAATTAAACCTTTGCTTTGTGATTTAGGCTAACCAAAAAAAAAATAATATATTTTGGCGTTGAAAAAAGACGGTTTATTTGTTGTCAGCACACCAGCAAAACAACGCTTAATTAACCCATGGATGTAAATTGCGCATAGAATGAGCCACCACAACCTAGTAGCGTTTGTACGTGATTACAATGTGTATTTTCTACGCACACAACAAGAGATAAAATTGTAAATAACCTTTGCGTGTGAATTACTACCAAAAAAAAAATATATATTTGGCGTTGAAAAAGACTGTTTATTTTTTGTCAGCACACCAGCAAAACAACGCTTAATTAACCGCTGGATGTAAATTGCGCAATAGAATTGAGCCACCTCAAAGTAGTAGCATTGTACGTGTTAACACTGGCGTATTTTCTACGCCACACAACAAGAGATAAAATTGTAATTAAACCTTTGCTTTTGAATAGCTACCAAAAAAAATATTATATATTAGGCGTTGAAAAAGACGGTTTGATTTTTTGTCAGCACACCATCAAACAACGCATAATTAATACCCCGTGGATGTAAATTTCGCAATAAGAATTGAGATGCAGCCAAAATGAAGTGTATTTGTATTGTAAAAACCTGTTTCTTTAAATGAATACAACAGGAACAGGCCTTAGATCCAACTGATATTGAATGTTATAATGCAGCTGCATGGACGCACACTGGATACAGATCCAATACCCAAAAAATCAGAAAGATGAACATTCCAAGAACAGTCCCCTCTGATACAACAGCTGAGACACCCCACATAATTCGCTGTGTAAAAATCAGTTCTTCAGAAAGCGCTATCACCCGCAAAAAAAACCCCCAGCACCTTCCCTGTCAGTACAGTGAGAGGAGTATGAGCTCCCAGCGGCGCGCGTCTGGTCTTATATAGTTCTCGGTGAACGTCACCGAATCCCGCCGGACCCTCTGATTGGCTTCATCTCTGCACATGTCATGCAGGCTATGCCCATCTTTCCCCCCCAAAGTGCTTTGCCCCAGTAAGGGCCATGTTCCTCGCACCATTTTACCCAATAAAAAGCACACTTCGTTAAAACCCAAGTACCCCAAAGTTCGATTTTCGTTACAAACCCCAAAATTTTTTCCTAAATTCAAAAACAAATTTCCCCAACTTCGTTAAAAACATTCGCCCATCCAAAATTGTAGCCATAGCCCAAAGGGGTCAGAGCTGTTTTTGTAAAAAGGGATCCTGTGAAAATATAAGGCGGTGTTTTTTTAATGCATGACTTACGGGTTTTTTAGTTTGATTTCACAGACTGACAGATGGAAAAAGTCTCTGAAACAAACCTTTTAAACCCTTTTTTACCGCAACATTTTCCCCAAATTTTGTGAAGCTTTGGGTTTTCAAAATACCCCCCCAAATGGACCTCTAGCATCTAATAAACCTTCATGCCCTCTGCTCTGAATTTCAATTCTATCTTTTGTGCTTCATAAATCCATACTATAACAAAATTTGGGGGCCTCATGTATGAAAAAAGGGGCTAGGTCTAATACTTTTTTTTGGTTTCCCCCCAAGCCCCCCTTTTTATTTCATATAGTGCTCTAAAAAAAGGAAGAAAGCCTGATTGGGTTTCTAAAGGGCAACAAAGAATGGTTAACCTAGACGTTTTCATACAAGTCCCCCTTTTTAAACAAAACAAAACCCCCAAAAACTTTCGCAAGCTACAATTTGGGAAAAGGGTTTTGGTGGGTTCCCCCTGGACCACCCAACCCATGATATTAAGCCCCACCAGGAGCGGAGTCTAAGTAGCCCCCGGTATTCACAAAAACCCCCCGCAAAGCGGGGTGGACTGCTGCGGCGTAGGCTACCAGATTTTCACCCCTGAACAAAATTGCTTGCGATGGGGGGCCCGGGGGGGTTTAAAAAAGGGGGGGGGGGGGGGGGGTGGTTCAAATTGAAAACCAGAGACGGGAGTCGGGGCAGGCAGAGGGCAGGACGGGGGTCAAGGTTTTGTGGGCCAAAAACGGTTAAAAAGGGCAGGCAGGGGCAAAAAAGGGAAGGTCAAAGGAAAGAAATGGGAAAGGACGTACACCCCGGGGAAACAATACGGAAAATCTAACACTATCAAGACTCACTAACGCACACCAACAATCTGGCAGAGAGTGCAGGGGGCGTGTACAATATATAGGACCAGCGGCCGGCAATTAGCAAAT
This sequence comes from Phyllomedusa bahiana, assembly GCA_025379985.1. NCBI lineage: Eukaryota > Metazoa > Chordata > Amphibia > Anura > Hylidae > Phyllomedusa > Phyllomedusa bahiana. The sequence goes on from JAODAL010017069.1 coordinate 76,775, forward strand.
TATCGGCGCGCTGGCCCTTTAAATCCAGACAAGCCATCGCGCGTGCGGCGGCCGGCACAGGCAGGAGCAGGGACCACACGAGCGTGGACGGGTAAGTAACCTGGTGCCGCAGCATGGGCAGCAGGGGGATGGTCGCGGGTGGCCGCGGCACCTGCGCCGGACCCCTTGCGGGCAGGGGGGCGGCTGCGGGGGGCGACGGCACCCGCGCCGGACCCCATGACAACAATGTCACTACTCTATGCAAGAATTTGTAGTATGGACTAATAAATGATTAGTTCTGATTTAAGGAAATGTATTCCACAGACTTTGTTTTAGAGCAAATATGTTAACAGCTCATTATCGGTCAAGACAAGATGGCTAATACCCTTGATCATGTATAAAAAATATAATATGAAATATACAAGAAGAAAATAAAAACAGATAAGAAAAATACGTCAGTATCTACTTTAATATAGTAAAGAAATAAAATGTAGCATATAGAACGTAATTAGATGCAACTTGTGTTATAATTTGTTATTTTAATGTACGTTGTTATATTTGGATTATGTTTTTACAATTGTGAAAAACAAGACCTTTAAGGAGCCATTCACGGCGTTTTTGGATCCGATTTCAGATCTTTTTTGGATCCAAAAATCGCATTCAAAAACGTAGTGGTGATTGGACCCTAAATGGATCAAACACATACCCAATACGCAGCTGTGTGTTTGGATGCGTGCTGGATGCAGGAGGATCGCACCCTATAGTTTATTATAGGGCTCCTGCTGCATCGTTCGGACCTAGAATAGACATGTCAATTCTTGGAACGGAGCCGAAAGACGGATCCGAAAGACACAATGAAGCACGCATCGGCGATCACTCGTGTGAATGCTGATGCGTGTTTCATATTAAAAGCAATGTAATCACATTGCTATTTATTAGATGCATGTTTGGGTCCGTTTAGGGTTTGACAGAAGGATCCAAACACGCATCTAATAGCGTATGTAACAGGGACTCAACACACTGTGTGAACATACCCTTACGGCCATGACAATAAAAACATAAAGAGACGGGATTGTTGTACAATAAACATATATTGTGTAAAATGTAATGCAATAAGAAATTAAGATTAACAGTGGCACAATGTGTGTTGAGTGCAAGTTGGCACTCTGGAATCATTTACCTTGAAAACATTTATGTTAAAAATGCCTACTTAAACTTCTGCTTCATTTTTTGTTTATGTACTATACTGGGTTGTGGCACTGGCTGCACTTTGTGCTGGGAGCAACTGGTAATAAGACAGAAGTGGAGTCCAGGATCTTCTTCCCTTCTCTCAGCAGCTACATTCTTTCCAGTCTGCCCTGCCTCTCCTGGAAGTTAGGAGGATGTCAAAACTTATACTACTAGAACATGTTAAAATAAAAATGTTTGGTACAAAAAAAGTTAATGCTTTAAAAAAACAAAAACACAAAAAAGTCTTGCAGTATGATACTTTTGAATGGATGACTGAAATAAAAGAGATGATGTTAAAGAGTGCACTTTAAAAGGGTTTTCTCACCATGCGGTTTCACTGTCAAAGTCAGGTTTTCTTTCACTCTGGTCTTGTCAGGCTGTGGGTGGTTCTATAACAGTAATTAGCATATTTAGCTTCTGTGACACTCGCAAGTGCAGGAGATGTTATTTTCAGTAAACAAATCTACATGGGCTCTGAAGAGTGGAAACAAATGCTTAACTTTAAATAAAAGCTAATCTTGCTAGAGATAGTTAGTCTGCTCAGAGTGAACATAGTTATGTCACTTCTTGTTCCTGTAAACATAGAAACCTGTGTGCACTCAGTACAGATAAAATCTCTCTTATCTCTTGATTAAAGTAAAATCAAAAGACAAATGTTATATTTTTATTAAATTACATAGTTACAAAAAAAAAAAAGACAGACCTCCACCCAGGTCCGCTTATTGTACCATAGTGTTGTTATAGTATTGATCCAGAGGAAGGCAATAAACCCCATGAAGTAGAAGCCAATTGTCCTCCTTCCTGACTCCAATTCTGCAATCAGAATAAATTTTTGGGTCAAAAAACCCTTTCCCCTTTT